>CM069458.1:56170227-56353538 GCA_035610835.1 Ophiura sarsii | reverse complement strand
GTGGCCGATATAGGGGGGATCGGAGGGGCGCCCCCCCCCCCCCCCCCCCCCCGTAAAATTTGACAATATGCCTTTTTGTGTACCACTATACCTTTTTCAGAGGCATAGGTAGGTTCCGTCTGTACATTTGCGAGTTCTAATTTCTAACATGCGATATTTTTGCTGGTTTTGGGAGGACCATATCCCCACCCCCTCCCACCACTTAGCTGAATTTTACGAGCTAGCGGCAACAAATATTGGGGACCTTTTACACATTTTTTTTTGGGGGGTACCAATTAAAAAAAAGGTCTTTGGTCCGCCCCCCCCCCCACCTCCCCCGTAAATTTTAATCCTGGATCCGCCACTGTAGAGGCTTTCATTTTCTTAGGTAGGGGTCGGGGACCGGGTCACAAATATCCTGAATGTCATAAATTTGTTGATGCATTGTAAAAAAAGAGGGCAGGGAAAAAAATTCAACATCCGAGTCCCGATCTGAGTGGGGTCATGAAAATAATTGCTTTCATTTCTAGGGGGTCATACAATTTCGCCAAAGGGGCCGATGCAGGGCTCTCCAGGCCCAATAAGGTTTATTGCCAATTGGATAAAATTCCATTGATTATCCTTTTCTGATGCATTGTGGGATAGAAAATGGGCATAAGTTGTCCCTTTTCAATCCACAATGCAACATAAAAGGATAATCAATGTATTTTTTTCCGATTCATGATAAACCTTATAAAGCCTAACTTACAGTGGCAGCACACAGCTAATTATGATATTATGACCGCCGCCGCCCCCCCCCCCCCCCCCCCCCCCACAGTTAGCTCAAGTCCCACACATTTTGTCCAAACAATAAAAAAATGTTGACTTTTGTGTCAAAATTGCTTAAAGGTATATTATGTGAGCAGATTTTGTCTTGCAGATTTACTTTTCTGATGATAAATCATAAATATATTCGAAGTTACAGGGCGATATGATTCCTAATTACTTCAAAATCATGGTTTTAGAGTAAATTTAGACTAAAATTTGAAAAATAGTTTGTACCGGAGCGGTACAATCTATTTTCAAACCATGATTTTGAAGTAATTGGGAATCGTATCGCTCTGTAACTAAATAATCAACCACATTGACCTCCTTTCGACTTCTAATCTTATCAAATGCTATAATAACCCAGGTCGAAATTCCAGTTGATCCCAGTTGAACAGTTCCAGTTGAAACCAGTTGAAAACCCAGTTCAACACAGTTGAAAATCCAGTTAAACCAGTTGGTTCCGTGACAGAAAATGGCCCACTTTCAACTAGGTTTTTGAACTAAATTTAAAACCCAGTTGAACTCAGTCAAGACCCAGTAGAAACCAGTTGTTCCGTTACGGAAAATGGTCCACTTTTCAACTGGGATCAACTGGAATTTTGAAAAATGTTTACCTGGGAAATGTGACTGAATTAACCCCCCCCCCCCCCCCCCTCTCTCTCCCATGCTGTCACTATAAAATGGGGTGGGGTGGGGTGGGGTGGGCCCATATGTTTGTTTACCAGAGACCCATAATGTTCTAAACATATTTAACATATTCTGCCAGACAGGTGAAAAATGGGACTCTATTTGGCGGCACATCCCTGTGACCTCATATCCACCAAGTGCCCCCCCCCCCCCCTCCAGGGCTCAAAATATGGGATTATCACCGCATGACCTCCTTTTTCAGTGAGTAAAACCTTTCATCTAGTCCTTTTTGGGTCACTGTGCCATCATCCCGCCCATCATCCCAAGATCAAGTCTGACAAATCATGTATTTATAAAACAAATTAAGACACACAAATGTGTGGTTTCAAGTATTTGTTTATTCAAATTCAATATTTATTTATATACATCTACAATAAATAATTTGACACACTCCTTAGGTCACATCACCTACTGCGCAACGAAAAAAGAAACCCTGTTCTATGGGCAAACGGACCTGATTTCTTTTTATTGTTGCCCAAGGCGACGAAAATAAAAAACCTTGTTATACGGGCGGACGGACAGGTTTTTAAATTTTAATTATTTAAACCTAAAATGGCCAAAATCCGCATAAATTTGGAATTTTATCAAACATTTGTGAAGAAAAAAATTCAACATATTTTCGGCTGACTTTACATGATTTGAGAAAAAAGTATCTAACAATTTTTGAGAAAAAAGTATCTAAAAAAAAAGAGAGCAAAAAGTGGGTTTTTTATTTTCCTCGCCTAATGGGAATTACCCCTAATGGACATAATACTTTTTTTGATAAAAATATATATTCACATAGAGATTTATAAGTTTAATACCAACATGTTAATAACTAAATTAGCATAATAATTTAACCAAAAACGATTTTCTTGATACATAAACCCTTTTTAGGAAAATTGATTGAGCAATTTATAAAGAAAGCTAAATTGGATCAGTGCCGTGCGTCGAATAGATCTGTGTGTGAATTTTTTTACAGTGTATCGAATAGCGCAATATATGATGCGTCCAACGAGTACATCAAAATACTACAGCAACCCTCGGGAAAAAAGTTTAACACTTTCCACATGGCTATAAGTTTTGCAATATACTAAACAGATTTGTCAGAAACCCTTTCCCAAATTTCAAAGTCTATCTCTAGATTTACTGAACCAATAGTAGGCATGTTTGTACTTGTTGTAATGCATTTCTCATGGTGATTTCAAATATGGTGATGAAATTCAATACATTTTCCTTTTTTGAATCATTTTGTGACATTTTGGAATGTCGTCTGCAGACCGCCCGCCGCGTGGAAAGTGTTTAGGAATCGCAACTGACATGGTCTACTAGTAAAAAAGTTTCATCCGTGTACCTCTTCGGCTGATTAAAACCATATTTGGGGGCCCTTTAGGGCTGCTGTCTGAGGCCCCGTACATGCAAAAGTTGCTGTCATTGCTGACGTTGTTACTTGTACCCTCTAAAAGGAATCATATCCAACAAGTTTTGTCCATGTACCTCTTCGGCTGATTGAACACATTTTTGGCCCCCCTATATCGTGACCCCTAGGGCCCCCGTACAGGATACGACCCGGCAGCAACACAAATTGTTGACTTTTGGCCCCTAACTAACTTACTCAGACCATCAAACCACCTTCTCAGCTGATTAAATGTTCTGTGCTCCCGGCCTATAGTGGTGGAACTTGATTCTTCATCTTGTACAACTGAGTTTGTTTCCCCAGGTCCCATTGGGTTATTATTTCGCAAATTTAAATTCCTCTCGATAGTCTTAGTCTCACAACAACCCCTAGGCATAGACACGCCCATTCCCCTAAAATGTCATGTGGGGGGATGTCCTCCCCCAACCCCCTTAAAATACAGGTGACATGTTTTAACCTCATACTGGACCATTAAAGAGTTAAATTGCGATATTTCTTTTTAGCTTCTGCCGGTACTACCCCTAGGGTTAACTGAAACAAAAACCAACAAAGCATATTGGCTATGTGCTGATGTCACTGTGCAGAAGAAAACAAAGTTAAATTGCTTTGATTTCTAAAATCAGTCTTTCACACCGATATGACGATTGATCTTTGAACGATTGATCATTCATTTTGTAGCTGTAGTAAAATCCACTACAGCTATAACCCAGTACACAAACTTCAGGCATGGTATACCAATGCCCCACATTTGGGGCTAATTTAGTACTTTTTTGCTTGCAGCATCTAAACAAAACATCTTTCAAGCCGAAGATTTGGGGTTCTACCTATGAGTACCGAATATTTCTCGCCAATTTGGAACTGATATGGCTTAACGCTTTCCATGCAGGCGTCTGCATACGACATTCCAAAATTTCACAAAATGTTTGAAAAAAGTCAACATTATTGAATTTCATTAACATATTTGGAATTGCCATGAGAAATGCACTGAAACAAGTACAAACATGCCTAGTACTGGTTCAGTAAACCTTGAGATACACTTGGAAAGTTGGGAACGGTTTCTCAAAAATCTGTTTTGTATTTGGTAAATCCAATAGCTGCTTGGAAAGTGTTAGATTCTTTCATAAATATCTTACTCATAGCTATTAACACCAGAATTCCGGGGGTTACAAGAAAAATGTTGGCTTTTTTTCTAAAGTGCTCAAAAAAAGTTTGGAAATTTCTATTCAATCGCAATTTTTTTGAATATTTTGTGATATATTCATATTGTGAATCATATCAATGTAAAGCGGATGAGTTCTTCTTTCTAACTATACCTCATTTGTAGCAATCACTTGCTTCAGTGCTTAGCCACATGCTTGAGAATGTGGTGAGGTCACATTCAAAATGTGCCAAATTCCCCACTATTTTGCGCTCAAAAGACTATCTTAGTTGTCTGTTCAATGAAGTGTTACATTGACCACTACTGTACAGTGTAGAGTGGTGCTCTATTGACTTTTGAGCATAAAATAGTGTTGATTTTGGCACATTCAGATTGAGACCTCTCCATGTTCTCAAGCAAGTGGCAGTAGCGTATCTCCCGGGGGTCAGGGGGGAGAGAAGAAGAGAAAAGGGGAAAGGAAAGGAAAAAGGGGAAAGGAAAAAGGGGAAGGAAAGGGAAAGAAAAAAAGGGAGGGGAAGCTAAGAGAGAAGGAAAAGGGAAAGGAAAAGAAAGGAAAGGGAAAAGAGGAAGATAAAAGGGAAAAGGAAAGAGAAAATCTAAGGGATTAACTTAATTCCCATCTAAATCACAACTTTGCCCCTTGCCCGGTTTGATGATGGGCAATTTAGTATAAAAATTGCAAATTTTCTCGCGCTACGCGCGCATTTGTCCAAGAATATCATTATAGAAGCCCGTTTGAAAGGAAATTGTACCTTAATAATGGCCAGATTCGTGTAAATATGTTGTTAAAATTTCGCTCGCTGTGCGCACATCAACTTTAGGATGCAACGTCATTCGCTGGAATAAACAACCCAGCTGCGCAATATTTTTACTTAATAGGGTCGAACTGGTGTTCACCGGGGAAAATATCCTTTGCCCCCTCCCCCTGGAATAAAAACTCAGATACGCCACTGGCAAGTGGCAAAGCTCTGGAACAAGGTATTGCTACAGATTGGGTATCATTGTAAAGATGAACACATCATTGATATGCAACACAGTATGGAAATATCAAGAGATATTTAGACATTTTGTGATTGACACTTTTTTTGAGCAGTTTATATCAAAATCTCAATCTAGATAGGGTCACCCACCTTAAACAAAATATATTTGAATATTCATAAACATGTGATGCGATCAAGCAAAATGAGTCCGAAGTTGAAAATATCACAAGTTTTGATCTTATTGGGTATTTGTAAAGCTACATTTTGCAGATCGATGGAATGGTATTCAAAACAATAGACAAACAAAATGTCTACTTTTGTTTGGTTAAATATCAAAATCAAAATTGGAGACTACTGACTCAATTTGCTTGATTTCATCAAATCTTACAATATTGTATAATCATATGACAAAAGAATCATTTAGATAAGGCGACGAAAAAACCTGCCTGTTCTACGGGAAAACAGACCTCTCAGGTTAGGTCGGCCGATTGGGGTTATTTTCTCCTTTTTTCCCCCTCCATTTTTCCTTCAAAATTAACGTAATTTTGTTTTTAATCGTTAAAACTTTTGCCGTTTTGACATGCCAACAAATTATTTGGGTCGGTATTCTTTTGCATGTGAACATTTTTTTCACAGATTTCTAAAAAATGGGTCAGTGGGGCCCGTAGAACAGGGTTTCTTTTTTTTGTCTCGTCTAAAGCAGTACATACCAGATCCCCCTTGATGCACAGACCAAATCATAGTCTTAAATGCATATTATGTGATCTTTTCCAGAGAGCGCCCTCTATTCATGATTTTGTTTTAGAAAGTTGATTTGCTTGCAGATTTACATTTCTGATCATAAATCGTACATACATTCCAAGTTACAGAGCGATACGATTCCTAATTACCTCAAAATCATGGTTTTAGAGTGAATTTAGAGTGAAAATATAAACTGTCGTGTTAACCCGACAGTTTATTTTCACTCTAAAACCATGATTTTGAAGTAATTAAGAATCGTATCGCCCTGTAACTTGGAATGTATGTACGATTTATGATCAGAAATGTAAATCTGCAAGAAAATCTGCTTTCAATTTATTTTTCAATGTTGAGGGCGTTTCCTGGAAAGATCACATAATACAGACAACGCTGGACACGGGCGTATTCACGAATATTCAGGTTAAAATATGCGAACGAGATTACGTGATTAAGTGAATGGGACGAACGCTTAACAATGGTTTAAATTCAAAAAATGAAACTGACAATGTGTTAGCCATCCACAGTGGTTTTAGGATGAAATAATTTAGTTCCAACGTGTGATGAATTTTATGGGGTCATATAATCAAAATCCATTGTTACATTGAAACCAACGGAAATTCAAAATTAACGGCCGTTCGTGTCCACCGTCGTCCGACATAATATACCTTTAACTACAGAGTGTTCCAGAATGATTTATACCGTGTTTGATCAAAATGTAAAAATATAATAATTAATATAATAACAACAGTTTCTCTCAAGCAAATACCTTCAATATACTGGTGGACATTTTCCCTTCCTTTTCTGTTACTGTAAAAGTGGTAATTTTCGCGCGATTAAATTTTCACGCTTTGCCGACTTTCAGCCATTTCGCTGGATTTTAAATTCGCGATACGAAAGTTCATCACATAGACTTATACACAAAATAAATATGTTCGCGCGTTTTTCATTTCGCGGTAGCTGCTTGGAGCGCGAAAATTATTGTAGCGGGAAAATGTTCCATGTTTACAGTAATTTCATCCAGAGATCTCTTTTTTCAGGTGTAGCATAACTTTACTGAAAATTGATAAGAATACCATGCAGTAGTAATCAGAGCCAAATAAATGCAGCTTTCTTGGTATAAAAATGTTTGGAACACCCTGAACATAAGGCACAAAAAAAGGTTTGTCTCAGAAATCTGCACGCATTGGTATGTGAAAAAGACTTTAGCGCGTAGCTCTACGCGGCGGTGATGCATTTTTCTTGTCTTTTTTCCCTGTGGCAATTGGTTTCCAAAATGTACCACATGTAGATAGTTCTCTAAAAGGTCAAATCAAACATGGCCATTAAATGTATTTATTTACAAATCGCATACCTCAAGGCCAATTCTCTAAGAATTCTTTTTTGGGTGGCCTAACTCAAGAAATGACTGTCATTTTGAGGGGGGAAAAAGCACTGACTGAACATCCTAAATTTGTAATCAGATGGGGGACAAAGACAAACATGATATTGTAACCTATTACTAGGGTCATTCAAAAAGTTTGAGCCCACCACCAAGACAAGAGTTGTAACTTAAAGCTTTTTGACTGCCTACTACAATCACTTAGGCCAACAACAACAACAAATTGACTTGCCCTTTCCGACAGACCCGAATTTTTGGAAATCTAGGGTCGATATATATATATTTTTTTTTTTCAAAGTAAAAAAAAAGAAAATTAAAAAAAAAAAAAAAAAAATGTTTTTAAAAAAAAATTGAAAGAAGCACATAACAATAAAGAAAGATGAAAACGTGTTTTTGAGTAGTATCTGCTTGTTAAAAAAAAAAAAAAAAAAAAAAAAAAAAAAAAAAAAAAAAAAAAAAAAAAAATTAAAACGTGTTTTTGTGCAATAAATTTTCAAAAAAATTTCAACAAGAAAAAAAAAAAATCTGACCATCCGACTTCAGACTCTGGACCTGAAAGGGCAAGTCAACTTCTTTTTTTTTTGGCCTTATGATAAGTTGGTGTGAGAAGTATTTGTATGAATTTTAGTCACATAACCATGGCAGCGTAACAAATGATTTGGTATCGCTGCTGTTTGATGCATCACCTCAACTACAACTCGCGTTGATCGTTATTTTCCATAGGTAACAACTGAGCGACGACGTAATATCTGTGTAGCGTCTATTCTTGTAAGTCATGGACAAGCCTATACCTGCACCTACGGAGGAGTTGGTGCGGGGATCCAGGGGGTGCAGGGCACCACCAGCATATCTTCGCATAGCATCCATTAAATTGGCAATCCTCTGCCACCTGCTGTTCAGTGTTCAGTGCCATGTATTCGTTCATCTAACTCTGTGCAGAGACGTCAGAACATATTCTAGTGATCAGCGCCCGGTGTTCTCTCTTCATATTCAGAGGGGTAACACATGATCGTTCCAGGATCTTGAAATATCCCCCTATTTGACGGTGTTTCGCGAACAATTTTGCTAACTTTACCCCCTTTTTCGCCCAAAATCGTGGATATTTTGTCTAAAAATAACCCCCCTTTATTCACCATTTCAAGGACACTTTCTAAGAAGACCGCTTTTTGCGCAAAAACGAGGACAAATTTGGTTCAAAATACCTCCTTTTCCTATTCCCAGGTTTGATATATGACACAACACTAAATCTAACTTTTTTTCTTTTTCGCGGACATAGCCTAAAAAAACACCCCTAATATAGCTTCCAAAATGACCCCTAATTTGTTGAAATCGCGGAGATAGCTTTCAAAAACACCCCTAATATTGGGAAAACGCGGACATTTATGTCTGTGGAATGTCCACGGACATGGTACAAAGACCCCCCTTTTCCGCGATTTTTGGAACAATCATGCATACCCAAAGTCAATGTTGACTGAAACCACCAGGAATCAATGCAGTATTTACTGCATTTATTGCATGGGCACTTATGCCATTCCAATAATCGCACACGATATGAAGTGCGATTATTGGAATACTTGGGGAAATCTCTGCATCGAGTTAGATGAATGAAGTGTAGGTTGTGACAACTAATCAAACTCTTCTACGACCTCAGCTTCTTCCTCCCCTTCTTCCTCCGCCCCATGTGTCTGCGGTAGAGTCTGAAGCAGTCCTCTCATTGCGTCCATTAAATTTGAAATCCCTTGTCTCATGTCCGTGTTCGGCGCCATGTAGCCACCTATAGCGCCCTCATCATTCCTCGGTGCCTCCTCCCCCGTATTTGTAGATCCAGGAGGCTGATTGTGAAAAACAAAAAGTGTATGCTCAATTAAGGGAGCACATACCTAAATAGGTATCGCGACACGCTATCGTCGCGATCAATCAAAGTTGAGTACGACAATAGTTCCTATTTGGCGGGAAAGAGAGTTATTTTTTGCCGGTTTATGATATAATTTTTCACTAATATGTTGTGTTTGAAATGTGTAGTTGGTGTTCTGACATTTTAACTAGGTGATTTGAGGTCAATTTTAATTTCACGGACCGATTTACACATGCGGTGATATCCAGACCGGAGACCGAATTTAGGTAGGCATATCACTACGTTGTTATACGGCGGCTTATATAAAAAAAAGTGCACGGGAAAGTTGCCTTCATATTCAGATATGTTGTAGATTACCTTGTGAGTAAAACATATCAAAATTTCATTGAAATTTTAGCGCTAATTTATAAACTAGAGCCATTTAAGTAAGCCTTTCCTAACAGTAAAGTCTATGGAGAGTGTCTTGGTGCTGTGCTCCCTTAAAGGGGCACTAAGAGGTGTTGGAGGCTGCACCCTCAATTATGATAAAAACTGGGATTGGTATATTTTTACAATTGTATCACATATATGTACTTTATTACACCTATAAGGATTAAGAAAAATCAGCCCTCTTTGTACAACCCTGTTCTATAGGCAAACAGATCTCTGGGTTGTGTGGTTTTTTTTCCAAAAAAAATACAAGTTTACAATTTGGTGAATTTCACCAATTTTTAAAATTTGAAAAAAAAATCATACATTTTTTGACATTTTAAAATCAATTCAAGATTTATAAAACGTTTTTGTAAAATAGAAATGGGCAGTTAGTTGGACCTATAGAACATGGGGTTTTCTGTCGCATTTATGTCATCATCAGTTTACATTTTGCTTATTTGGCATGAAGGCGATGTCGGAATTTTATGACATTTTGGATTTGGGCTATGTTGATGATTATCTTTACGTTATTTGCTCGTTTAGTATATCGATACATCTCTCAATGCCCCTTTAAGGATATCCCACAGTGCATTACGGGAGCACCAGCCAACTAAGGCTTTTTTCACATGATGTATTTGTGGAGCTCTGAAGTTTTAGAAATAAGAAAAAGGAACTCTGAGAACTAATTTATTAGTTGATGTAAACTAGAATAAAGAGCTCCAACGATGAATGCGCTATGAAGCCATGATTTTGTGCATATGTCTATGTCGGGAACCGAGACGAATTGGAGACCAGATTAAGGGCATTTTGCAAAAAACACACTGCATTGTGGTGGTGTCTTTAATATCTTCTTTGGGTTTTAATCAAATACCCTGAAGTCTGGAAAGGGAAAGACAGCACTAAAAAGGACATAAGAAATTGTTCAGGCAGTTTCATGGAGAGCCTGTGGCAAGCTCAGCACACTTCTAGAAATTTAAGTCCATATACAGGAGAAACTCCAGAACAATTCGAGGGTTTAGTGCAACATTTCGGTCATTTTGAGAAAAAGTGAATTAAAGATTTGTACCCATCATTGTCACTTTCTGGTTTTGACAAGTTAAAAGAAATGCTATTCAAACCTTTTTGATTAGGTAAATTTACTATTTTCTCATAATTAGGTTCCTGATCTTGTGCTAATCATTTTGATACCAAAATCTCATTTTGGCCAAAAATGCAGATAGCCCTTTGTTGCACTAAACCCTCGAATTGTCCATGGTAACATGTCGTTGTGGTTCATGGAATACACAAACACTAAATCAAGACAGTCTGAGTACAGTGGATACATGTGTTGTCGTATTGTGTGGTATAGGGGGTTTATGTGTGGAGGGGTGAGTGTACACTTGTGGTGTGAGGATGTTTGTTTCATTTGCTTGTAAATGTGTGTGTTTGGATTCTTAAATAATTTTTGTGTGTGGGGATTTACAATCATAATTATGTATTTTATATGTTATGGCTGTTTTATCATGTATGTATTTTTGATGATAATATTATATGTTTTTATATTGTAAAAAATGCGCAATTTGGCCACGGTGTTATTTTATAATAAATTGAATTGAATTGATACAGTAAATGGATACAAACTATGTGTACTTACGGGAGGTAGGTAATTAGGCATGAGCGAACGTACAAATTCTGTTAATACATTGTTGTCTCGCCCAAGACTACTCCAAGCTGACCTGTACATGAAATAAAAGAAGAAAACAAAAAACATTATTAATTCTTGAATTTCATTAAAAAAAATTAAAAATCTAAATGTTTAGAGAATTACAAACTAAATGGTTGGATTTTTCTTGGCTTGCTCATTACATGCAACGTAATAATACCAATCGAAAATAACAGGGGTTAAATTCGGATTATTTAAAAGAAGCTCTCCTGGAATTTGTATTGATGATTGAAATCAAAATGAGATCGGTATTCAATCCTGCTATGCATCCTTTCCCTTTTATACAGGGTGAGTCAAAAAAACTGCAATAGTGGAAAGAAGCCATTTTTTTTTCAAAACCAAAATGAATTTTAAAACTTTTTAAACGTTGCAAGAATGACATATTTAATTTTAAACTTTATGTGAAAAAATGAAGTCGATCGCATTTTTCGTTTGTCTTTGGTGACCCTCTTTGCTGCACAACCAAATGTACATATGTTTGTTCACGAGCACAGTGATTTTCAATTGAAATGGCACACATTGCAAGAACAAGAAAGGATGCATCAAATTCCAAAAACATCACAAATGTACTCAAGTTTCCAAATTTGAATGAGAGACACATTTTGCGATCTGATGCATATTTTGGGTATCTCGTGGACAAACGTGTGAAATGGGTGCACTGGTAAAAAGGTTCACCAAAGGCAAACGGAAAATGATATTGACTTCATTTTTTCAAACAAATTTAGTAACAAATAAGGTATTCTTATAGCGTTTTAAAAAATTCAAACGTTAACTTAGTTTTTAAAACAAGATGGCTTCTTTCCACTATACTATTGCAGTTTTTTTTTACTCACCTGTATGTGAAATATTACAAATTCAGCATCTGATAAATTCAACAATATACACCCCAAAGCTAATGCATGCGATTAAAATACCAAACTGTAGTGTGGAATGATACCCAATATTAAGCTTTCATTTGAGACTAATTTGACCTCATATCTGCAACAAACTAATGTTCATTGGTAAGTCTATTATGTGCAACTCTGTAAGATTGCATGCTATGGAGTCTACCATGTACAACTCCATAGCATTCAATCTTAGCTTGAAAGTCTATCCAAAGGCCTGATATATGATATAATAGAATCCTTAGGAGGTAGGAGATCATGACACGACAGGGAACCAGCCAAGACTTATCTTGAAGGTTTTATATATGATATAATACAATCCTTAGGAGGTAGGGGGATCATGACACGACAGAGTACCAGCCAAGACTTACCTTGAAGGCCTGATATATGATACAATAGAATCCTTAGGAGGCAGGGGATCGTATGACATCACTGGAGTACCAGCCAACTCTGCCGGTAGATTCACTGTGGCGTCCTTAATCTCCGCCATGATGATGTGGCGGTAAACATTCCTTGGGGCGCCTTGGTAACGCGTTTCTCGCCTGTTTGTAAACAATCAAAATGTTGACAAAATTAAACTAAAAAAATCCATAGGGAAAACAGAGGGCACTGTTATATGCCATGTACATGTACAACTATGGAAATGATGCTAGACTTTAACAAGTACAAGATGGAATAAAGAGTAACAACAGTATTCAAGCAAGACTTGTATCTAGACTAAGACATAAGTAGATTTTATTTTTCAGAATGAAAAATGACTGAACTTTCACAATTGTTTTTCGCAAAATACGACAACAAATCGTTGAACAATATAAGTGACATTTTGGGCCAATTCTTGTATTATTAGTTTAATTTATGAAGATATAGGCAAATCCGTACATTTAAAGCTATTTTACCAGTCTTAAAGGAGGGGTCCCGCAACCGCAACATTGAACATAATTTGTTAAAAATGTAATTATCGAGCCCAAATTGCGTAATCATATAGAACAAAACATCATACTTATCACAATATTTAAAATTTGCGGTGATCGAAAGTCCTGGTGTTGATGACGTCATGGTTATGGTGCTAACATTTGCGCATGGGAATTGTATAACTATGACTTCATTGACACCAGGACTTTCGATTGCCGCAAATTTTGAAATTCGCATGTTGAGATATGGCAGTTATTATTCGTTTTTGTCATAAGTATGGTGTTTTGTTCTATGTAAGTTGGGCTCGATAGTTATTTGTCTAACATATAATGCACAATGTTGTGCTTGCAGGACCCCTCCTTTAAAATTGGAAATTAATCAATGTTTAATAATATAATTAAGCTTGTGTTAACTTAATTAAACACAAAAATGCTTTACCTTAAAAATGACAGAAAGGTCACTCATAGGATGTTCTTATGACGTTCAAACCGACCTTCTGGTATGGAAGCAGATTACAGAATGAACCAAGAATGAAAAACCTGGGGAACCCGAGTACCTGATTTTGGATACGCATGACGGCCTAACAAAGCCAAAAAACGCAGCTGAGTGAGCTCAAAGTTAAGCCAACAAGAAGTTGTAATCACTCTAAGAGTCACACATATATGTTATAAACACTTAATTTAAAGGTAGATGACCCGATCACATTCCGATTTTCAACTTGAAGTTTTCTATTCTACATGAAAGGTCATCCCTAAAAAAGTTGTGTTCCAAAGTTTAAGTTGCATAGCTCTAATGGTTCTTATTTTAGATGCACAAGATGCTGTGAACTGTACCCATTGAGTAGTACACCAACTATATCGGTGGTTACCACCATTCGCGGTAATTCGACGTTATTTCATCGACTTCTCCGTAATTATACCGATTTAGGCCGTCAAATTTCAGTATGATGATGAGAAAAATACGAGCTTTCATATGATATGAAAATCTCCGTATGTTTGAAATAATTCTGTGTTACGAAAATGTGATCGGGTCATATACCTTTAATATTCAATGCCATTTAAACTGTTTAAAAAACAAATCTGAAAAACAAATCGTAGACAATTGTAACTTACTTCTACAGACAATTGTAACTTACTTGTTCTTGTAGTCCTTAACCCGCCTGTCATTCTTGTTCACCCTCTCAAGAACTTTCTTTACGTTGGTTTCTAACCATGTCACGACCTCAGGCTCCTTCCATAATGCAAAACTGCGTCCGACAAACAGCGCCACCAATTGATTGAGAGCTGCGGGTTGGCTAGAAAAATAAACAAAGAATAGAGAGGTAATAAAATAAAGATTAATTGAAAACAACAACTTTTTTGTGCAACTCGATGAGACAACAGAATAACAACTAACAAATGTGACGCGCTGAAGTGTAATGAGACGTATGTCGGGAATATTGATTTTGAATTACAGGTAAAAAGAAGTGCCAAATTCTCATTATTCCTTTGTTTTCTCCGTTGGTAAACTGTTTGTAACTTAAAAACTAGAAGTCCGATTTTAGTGGGGTTTGGACCATACTGTAGCATTGTTCACCTGTTTTTAAATGATGGACAAATATCAAAATTCAAAACTGCCGACATGTGACTCATTTCGTTTGATCACAAATAACACATGTGTTGTTAAGAATTTTCCAGAATACCATTCTATATACAAAATCCCTTCAATACCAAAACAAAAAAATAACAAAATTAAAATATTCAAAGTTCTATATATGGGCATTGATAACAATCAGGTGTAGCGGAAATCCCAACTGAAACTCTTCAAATTGTGATAAACATGTAAGACAGGGTCCATAAATGAATAAATTACAGCATTCAATAAAGTAAATTTGATCAAATTACACAAGTAAAATTTACACTTACTTGATTTGATTTGTTGGCCCAAAAAAAGGGTGCTTACTGACTTGAGGGTCCGGCTGTATGTTGCACTTATCAAGTAAAAGCATCAATACCTACAACAGCAAAAACAATATATATGTTAAAAATTTTGCTCAATGTTACTCTTCATACTGTTGGTGCTTCACGCAGAGACCGTAAAAAATGAAATAAAGAAAGGTATTCTGTATTTCTATTTTATATAAAATATTTACATAAAAACCTTTAAAAGTGCAAATTTAAGAAAAGGCAAAATGGTTTTAAACCTGTAAAGCACTAAAAAGTAATTGTATGCACATTTCTACTTTAACTATCCACACAGTACTCTATAGTTTAGTTAGTTCCAAATTGGGGAACCTGTTTCCAGCAGCAAATAAAATCAGACGAACGTGGCCACGCATAACGCAACATAGCGCAGATTGTCCACGTTTATCACCGGTTATGATTTCCCAGGGAGATTGCTGCTATAGCTAATTAGTTTTCCAATAAGCTATTGTGGGGTTCAGGGCTGTAAGGTGACAAAAAAAACTAGTCTACAGGCAAACGAACCTCTTAGGTAGGGTCGGTTAGTCTGAAATTGTTGGGGGGATTCAAAATGTCGGGAAATGTGTGTGAATTTTCGGCAATTTTCAAATATGTTCAAAAATTTCGAAACAAAATTCTTTTTTTTGTTGTTGAAAATTCCACCAAAAATTAGGGCGGTCAGGCCCGAAAAACAGGTGTTTTTTTTGGTCGCCAAATGGGCTATAATTCACTTGGATACAACTGTCACGCACCAGCATGGTTGCCGTAGTTACTTACCGAAGGGAACATAATAAGTGCATTTTGTAGCAAGTCATCAGCTCTAGTAGTGTCGTCTGAATCAGAATGGAAGTATGCCATGGCTATTGAATAGGCAAAATTTGGTAGCTGCGATAGGTTCCTATGTGCCTGCGAATATATGAAAATAATAATCATTAGGGCTTAATGCGAGGCGATCTATTATCTAAGAACTGATATGGACTGTACTTGATAGATCATTTGGTTGTCTTCACACCTGAGACTGACCTTCAGTGAAAATGGCTGAAAATGCTAAATAAGTTGAAAAACAATGTGAAATTGGGGCAAAATAGCTCAAATTGGGCTGAAAACAAATACAAAAAATAGTATGTTTTTCTAGTCTACATGAAGGGTCATCTTTAAAATAGTCATGGTTCTTATTTTAGAAGCACACGGTGACATGAAATTTGCCCATTGAATAATTCACTGCATTTTGGCCTATAACTAGCGTTCGGCAGAATCCGTGAACACAGATTTCACGGCGTAATTCACGGTTTTCATACTTGATCACGGATTTTTGAAATTGTACCGTAAAATCGCGGAAATGCTATTTCAGCCGCGGTAATTGTCCAACAAGCCAATTTTTAAGAATAAGAATCACAAATTATCCGAATTGCGGCTTTTTAGCAGAACTATACTACTTGAATATTTTTATATCGCTCCAACACTTATTTAGCTGCTAATGTTGAGTAACATATATTTTTAATTGAGTGCCTTAAAATATAACCGTGCTGATTTGTGTCATTTCCCATGGTTTGATCTTGGTTTTGCTTAAAATCACATGGTAATCACGGATTTTACACAAACTGCCCACGGTTTTTGCCTTATAAAATCATGGATTCTGCCGAACCCTACCTACAACGTCTAAATGGAACATATCTTACGGCTAAGATTTTACAGAAATAATGAGAAAAATATGGGGTTTTTTCTGATATCAAAATATTTTGATGTGAAAAAAAGCTAAAGTGATCGGAACATACACCTTTAAAGTTGTATTATAAAGGGTTCAACAAAAGAAAGTATACAACTTTGTTTACGTCATTTTGAGTAACATTCAATTTGTTTTTGACCAAACAGGCTAGATAGGCATTTCGATGAATCTTTTAGGCATAATTTGATACCAAATTTTCCCCCTAACAACAAAGATAAACCATGATTAGCACCATTTAAAGAAAATTAGTCACTTTTCAAAAGTCACATTTTCAATACACTGCGCGGGAAGAAAAGACCACATGTTACCTGTTCATAATCGAATAGCCCGCTCGCTCAGGCACAACTCAACGCATCCCCACTGTGTGATCAATATCCATTTCATTCCCGGCCATTCAAGGTGCAATGCACAGCATTCAGTGACGTAACAGCCGGGGGAACAAATTGTTGAATGTTGTGCTTTTTGTACTGCGAAATTGTGTTCCCGTGCGAATTTTTTTGACCCTACCCCCCCCCCCCCCCCCCCACAGGTGACTGACTGGGAAAAAATTTGGGGCAACCTTTTACGAAAAATTCCTGGACGGAATTATTCTTACCAGGATTTTTTTTGGCTGTGCCCCCCCTGACAACCAACCTCTGACAGCATTTTCTCACGGCTTGCGTGCGTTGAAAATGTGACTTTTGAAAAGTGACCAATTTTCTTTAAATGGGGCTAATCATGGTTTATCTTTGTTGTTAGGGGGCAAATTTGGTATCAAATTATGCCTAAAAGATTCATCTAAATGCCTATCTAGCCTGTTTGGTCAAAAAACAATTGAATGTTACTCAAAATGACATAAATAAAGTTGTATACTTTCTTTTGTTGAACCCTTTATTTAGTTGTGCATGTCCAGCATAAGTCTGATAGTTTACAGGGTTGAGTCTGATAGTTTTTATCATCAAACTTTTTATCCCAGAAATCCATGTATTTCTATATCATTCATGTTATTTTCAGGAAATACTGCATCCGGGATCACAAATTATTTTTCGAACAGCTCTCTGGAACCCAAATTTCTCCTAACATATTGTTTGGGTACCATCTTTTATCAAAATTGTGTCATACAATGCGGTAAACACAGAAGTCAAGTGAAAATCAGCGAAGAATAACACATTTCAGTAGCATAAAAGTATTAAATTGCACAGATTTGGAAAAGTAAGCCCATTTCGAGTGAATCTTTGATGATATGGGTAATTTTCAAGAATCCGGATTTGAGAAGGTGAATTTTGTTCCCTGGGACTAGACATTCGTGGGGCAGGACATGATTTCCTGGGCCTCGCTCCCACACTTACCTACTATAGGGCCGTGTGTCTTGAACTCGCCACCCTTACCGTTGCATGTCCAGATTTTTACATTTTACAACATCTGAGATTCGAATTAGCATATCGCAATAACTATTTGTTCTACCCCATAAAAAGTACATATTTTCTGAACGGTAATCTCACAAGGAATCCAAATATGCTATTAGAATTTAAATAAGACCTAATGGTAACATGTTGTGATTAAGAATGTTCAAAAAATATCGATTTTTTTTCATATTTTGATTTAAGCTCAATAATAATTTTATACCTATCCCAATCATAATTTTACTGTGCATATTTAAGTTCCTCATGCAATTACCCACCAGAACATAATAGTTGTTAATGGTAAACATGTTGAAATATACTATATCGAGAAGTAAATGAGCACAAACGTTTAAATTTCATATTTATTAGAGTTTACAAGTATATTCTTTTTGGTATGCACCCTATCCTGATTTAAACGGCATTTTTGGATTCCCCTATTTGAGAGCTTTCCAAAAATGTATAATTTTGCTATCATCGGTTAAATATTTCTTTTGTTATAGTCATGTATGTAAAACCGATGAATTAGGGCAAGTTTACTGTGTAGCGAATAGGGAAAAAGCCAAGGACAACGCAATCGATTCATGATTACAATTGTTGCACAATAGTTGTCACATTTGTTGAAACAGAATCTTATAGAATATAAATTAATCTATAAAATGAGAGCAAAATCATGTTTGTACCATACAGGGATGAGAAGTTATAGTAAATTGAACGTAGAATTGGAAACATTTTCTATATTCCCCATAGAGATTGCACACAGCGCCGCCGCCACCGCCGCCGCCGCCACCGCCACCACCCCTGACTTTCACAACATAATCAATCATATCTCAGCCAAACATTTATAGAAATACCTGATTTATTAACACAATGTAGCTAGATAAATAGGCTTTCACATGACACCTCAACCATAGCTCTACCAAATTTAGTTTTTGAGTTAATAGAGAGAGATGGATGATTTGTCACCAAAAATGCAACGCCACCACCCTTTTTGGGTGGTGAGTTCAAAACACATGGCCATATATGATAATTGACATACACCAGTGGCGGATACAGGGGGGAGGCGGAGGGGGCGGGCGCCCCCGTAAAATTTAACAAAATACCTTTTTGTTTGTACAACTGTACCTTTTTAGACACATAGGTAGGTTCCGTCGGTACATTTGCGAGTTCTACCATGCAATTTTTTTTGCCGGTTTTGGGATGACCACATCGCTACCACCCCCACCCACTTTTTTTTTCACAATCCGACGGCAAAAAAATTGAGGACCTTTTACGATTATATTTTGGGACAATTTAAAAAAAAGTCTTGGTCAGCCCCCGTAAATTTTAATCCTGGATCCGCCGCTATAGATGAGGTGACCGTTGTTTACATTTAGGACGCCCTCTGTTGATTTGAGACAAAACACACCGGGCAAGAGTTCCTATAGTTTACATAGGCCAGATCAGGTTTTCTAACTAGATTGTGGTGTCACAGCAAATTGTTATCAAAACTGTCTTTAAACTTGCTTAGGAATGCTATAAGCTATCGCATTTCACAAAAAATAAAAATAAATGAGTTTTACAATTCATTAGAAAGAAATTTCATGTTGTCTTTATTAACTTTACTGTATATTCTGCCTGGCGGGAATCAACAGAGGGTGTCCCATTTGTAAATACTTGACGTCACCGGTCACACCATCTGTACACTCACCTCTTTTATCAGTAAGATTCCTAGAGGTCTGATCTTTTTTGGAGGGACATCCTAGCCATACACTTACCTCCCATTCATTATAAAGTCTAATGAGAAAGCCGTACTGCTCTGATTTGAGGGCGTAATAGTCTATCATCAGTAGAGTTCCTAATGGGTCACTATCAGGATCTAAGCTGTAAAAAACACAATCAAAAACATACAATTAATTCCAAAGTGCCACAAAGTGAACTAAATTATGATATACGATTATGATATAATACAACAGTGCCAAAGTTCCATGACCTTCAAATTATATGCATAGGCAGCAGGAGGGGGGAGGGTTGTCGTGACCTTAAATTTCATGACCCCACCCCTAAAATTTGCCCAATCTCCGATAGAACACATGTATCAAATATGTCCGTGACCACCCTCTAAATTCAAATGCCTCCGCTGCCACTGTTTATATGGCTAAGTCATATATTCACACGATAAAGATTTAGCCATACACTGATACAATTATCATATTAATTTTTAGGAGGCTAATGAAAGCGAACATATAACAACTCATTGTACGTCACTTCGTCTTCACGGGGCCTTCGCAGCAAGTGCGTGCAAGATCCATGATGGTTCATGCAGTTTTTCATGATAATCACCCCTTTTCTCTTACTTTCAAAATGAGTATGTAAGTTATATTAAAACCAGGGCTGTCACCAGGGCAATTTAAGTGCCTGCTAATTTTACTGATGGTGAGCGGAGTGAGTGTAGCGAACGGAGCGCAGCGGATCACGGCGCGGGGTCCAGGGGCCTGCTTTGGGTTTTTAGGTTTTTTGTAATGCAATTTGGCCTATTTGGGTGTTCCTGCCACATAATTTCTTATTTTATGAGGCAGTTTAATGATTTTATCCATGGGGTTTTTTTTTAGTGACGTTTTTTCTTTTTTTAGTGCTTGTCGGCCAGCGTGAGTGCCGGCTACACCCGACCGGCGCCGACCAGCGTGGTGACCGCCCTGATTAAAACACTCTTCAATCAGGGCAAATAAGAATGTCAAAAAACTTTTGCAAATTTAGAATGACCAATTTGTTATTAGCTGCATCGGTATGGTACGAGACAACCGGCAGACGGATCTCTCAGGTTGGGACCAAAGAAGATTTTAAAGACGATACCACAATGCTTGCATTTTTGCAAAACGCCGTAAATCTGCTCCCCGATTCATAGACAAATGCACAAAATGATGGCTTCATAGCGCCATCACCATACAAGCTCTTAGATTCTCATTTACATCAATAAATAAACCAGTTCTCAGTGTTCCTTTTTCTTCTATAACCTAAGAGCTCGACAGGTAAACAACTTACTCACAGTTATTGGAAAACCAAAAAGACAGGGAACCATCGATTTTCTAATGCGTGTCATGCGTGACAGAAAGCCACAATATCGATTTCTCGGGGTACAAAGGTCACTGATATATCTACAATAAGGGAAAATCCAAATGCATCGTGGGAAAAAATCTCGAGTTGGCGCAATGCATTGTAGGTGTGATGGCAAAATCTTCTTTGGGTATGTGAAATCATTGCGCACTCTGCGCTAGTATACTGGGTTTAGCAATTGGCTTCACCTGGAAGGATAACATTATTTTCCTTACCATACTGTTGCTTCATCTAATAACTAATAATGCCCCAACATCATACCCACTATAAGTAATGCTTTCACTTAATATTAGTCTTTGCTGGTCAACATCATCCCCACTATAAGTAATGCTTTTACTGGTCAACATCATCCCCACTATAAGTAATGCTTTTACTGGTCAACATCATCCCCACTATAAGTAATGCTTTTACTGGTCAACATCATCCCCACTATGCTGGTCAACATCATCCCCACTATAAGTAATGCTTTTACTGGTCAACATCATCCCCACTATGCTGGTCAACATCATCCCCACTATAAGTAATGCTTTTACTGGTCAACATCATCCCCACTATGCTGGTCAACATCATCCCCACTCCTATAAGTAATGCTTTTACTGGTCAACATCTTCCCCACTATAAGTAATGCTTTCATTTCTTATTAGTCTTTGCTGGTCAGAAACAGTTGTCTAGGTATACATTATAACCTGTCAAATACATTACTGATTCAATGAGGGGGAAAAAACTCTATTCTGCAGGCAGAAAGAACTTTCAAATAGGGTTAGTCAGCTTTTTTTATTATAGATTTTTAACATTTTAAAACATTTTCAAGTTTTAATTTCCCCCCTTTAGGCCCAACAAAAAATCGTTTGCTTGCCCTTGTCCGACGGACCGTGTATTATAGTCCCAACCGTGTACTTTTTTTTCTTTTTAAAAAAATATTTAAAATTTTTTTTTTATAAAAATATTTTCTTTCTTTTTTCAAGTCACGTATATGACCTTGATTGACCCCCATGTGACCCCATATGGGACATCTAAGGTCCTATTTTGGACTTAAACAATGAAAAGATGTAAAACGTTTTTTTAATTTTTTATTTCTGGTATTCAGGTACCTAATTTGGAAAAGAAGAAAAAAGAAAGAAAAAAAGTAGAAAAAAATCCGACCGACCGACCCTACCTTTTGGAGAGCATCTATGGGCAAACAAACAACTCTTCTCTTTTTGCCTTTTCTTACCATAATAATAACTTGCAGAATTCTAACGCCGTCCTGTTACATCCTCTTTGTCCCACGAATATTAGATGTCTGAATAAAGCTATAAAGAATGAACGGTTCTCTGACATCCTGTAGTCTAACCTCACATTGCCTTGAGTAATATTAAACAGTGGGTGAAAACTGCTCTCGAAACAATACAAGGCTCGTTCTGTATAGATGGAAGGTGAATACAAACGATTAAATAAAATAAAAGCTTGCTTCTAATATTAGAGGGGGGTTGTGGTGTAAATTACCCCCCCCCCCCCCCTCCCCAAGTGACCTGGAGCAAAGCCCTTGCACCACCAGGTGAGAAACTTTAGGGGGGCTGTTGTGGCATGGCATTCTACAAACCTGCGCGAAAACCCGACCTCCATAATCGACAGAGCTAATTTCAGCCCAGAGTGAGAAAATAGCGACATGGGGGGATGGGGGGCCTTAAAGATGAAGATGGTCCCTTTAGAGGGGCAAAATGGTAAAACTTACTCCAGCTCCCAGCTCCCCTGACTGACCATTCTCCCCTGACTGATAGTCCAAACAAGAGGGGGGCATGCCACAGACGGACACACCATGAATAATACACCCTGACTTCACTAAACAGAGTTACATTAAACAAAACATAGGCATGATCCTTTTTATGAGGTGCTTACCTATTAGGTCTGTGGCCATTTGAGCATCTTCTTGCATCTTGCAAATGTCACTGAGTTGTAGTAAGCTGTCTATGTGATAGGGGTTAATTTGTAGCATAGCCTGGTGTATAAACAAAATGTGGAAGAATAATGAGATGGTTGGTGAAAAGGCTTATTGACATATACCTATAAAAGAACGAAGTAGAGAATTAGGGAATCTTATATCTCGGGGGGGGGGGGGGGGGCTTAGTGGATATGAGGTTACAGGGATGTGCCGCCAAATAGGGTCCCATTTGTCACCAGTCTGGTAAATGAATAACACCTTTCATACCCATTTGTGGTAAATTTATGGGTCTAAAAACTTTAAAGGGGCATTGAGAGATGTATCGATATACTAAATGAGCAAATATCGTAAAGATAATCATCAACATAGCCCAAATCCAAAATTTCATACAATTCCAACATCGCCTTCATGCAAAAAAGGCAAATAACGGCACTTTCGGGATGAGATTTGCCGCGAAAGTAGGCATGTAAAACGATCGCATAACTTCCGAATTCAGCACCTAGTTTTGATATGATCATATCGAAACTAAGAAAATCATGAAATTTTATATGATAAACGACAAATGTTGGTAAACTGATCCAGATGGTAGTTAGTATATGCCTAAGTATTACTTTGGTGCAAAAAAATGATTTCCAGGATAATTGAGGGCGCACTCCAATACGTATCTCTCAATGCCCCTTTAATTTTACTGTATTTCAGACATTTTCAGCATAATCTGTCAAATCTGTAGGAATATTATGGGTCTCCGGTAAACATATGGGTCCATTTTAGTAAATGTTTGGGTCAATTTTTATATCTGGCGGCACATCCCTACCAAATAGTATCTGAGTGACACCCCCACCCCATTCCGGTCTTATATCTGATGGTGTGAACGCCATAGGCTGAAAAAGGGGAACAATTAATCAAAACTCTGAATAAGAGCTTTTCCTTTATTTGTTCTCTATAACCCTAACCCCACTGCATCTTACAAAATCATACAGCCAGAAACTATCTCCACGCGCGTGCTGCTGCATTGACTCGATTACGTCACCTACCGCAGGCATACTTGGGCAGGAAGGTGCTACCCGCATATGCGCTGGGAGCTTAGCTCAGTCAGTAGGGGGACAGATTTTGGTGCGAATGGTCCCGCGATCGAATCCCGGGGGGGGGTGCTGGGTGATTTTTCGGTTAAATAAAATTTTACTTTTTCCCCCTCCCCCCAATCCGCACAAAAACATAGCCGCAGGAGTTAGGGTTAAGGGGCTCTCTTTAACACCCATCTCCCGGTCTTTTGCGTAACTGTTGACAGCACAATCAATTGTAAAAAATGCAAAAATATCACATTGTGTTCCATCGCGTTAACACATTTGTATTACAGACCAAAGACCATGAGGCCTTAAAGTGTCTGTTTTTCAGGCTGTTATAGTCTGTTGTCATTGTTGACTATACATTGTATAGCAAGGCCATGTGTGGGATTTAGATCAAACCAGTACTTTAGGGCATAACCACTAGCCTGCCTAATCTGGGAATTGGAGAATTTATGACCGGTGATAAGGCTGTGGAACATAATGAATCACTGGCTTTTATTAATGCAGGTGTCAATATGCATCTTGAACGTACCCTCCTCAAGGATAGACAAAGATCAGATGCCTGATCTTTGCCTAGTTATATTTTGAGGTGGTGAGTCTTGACCTAATTTATAGATTGGACAGGTGAATCTATGACGAACTGTCACCTATTTCAACTTCTCCCATACATTACATAGAACAAACACAGTGCACTGAGGTGAATCTTCACCCGATAAATTGCAGGTAAGAACCAATCTTGACCTAATTGTTCCTGAAGGAAGGTGGATACAGGTGATGGCTTGAGGAGGGTAGGTTCAAGATTCAAATTGATGACTGCATTAATCTTGACCTAATTGTTCCTGGAGGAAGGTGGATACAGGTGAAGGCTTGAGGAGGGTAGGTTCAAGATTCAAATTGATGACTGCATTAATCTTGACCTAATTGTTCCTGGAGGAAGGTGGATACAGGTGAAGGCTTGGGGAGGGTAGGTTCAAGATTCAAATTGATGACTGCATTAATCTTGACCTAATTGTTCCTGGAGGAAGGTGGATACAGGTGATGACTTGAGGAGGGTAGGTTCAAGATTCAAATTGATGACTGCATTAATCTTGACCTAATTGTTCCTGGAGGAAGGTGGATACAGGTGAAGGCTTGGGGAGGGTAGGTTCAAGATTCAAATTGATGACTGCATTAATCTTGACCTAATTGTTCCTGGAGGAAGGTGGATACAGGTGATGACTTGAGGAGGGTAGGTTCAAGATTCAAATTGATGACTGCATTAATCTTGACCTAATTGTTCCTGGAGGAAGGTGGATACAGGTGAAGGCTTGAGGAGGGTAGGTTCAAGATTCAAATTGATGCCTGCATAAGTAGATTTAGTGAATTAACTTACTGCGATATTATTTGGATTCATCGACGCTACGGCATCCAAGAATTTGAACTGAACCTCCTGGTAATCCCGAGAATGCTCAAAGGTAAAATAATGGTACCTGATGGGAGAGACAAACAAATGATCAATGTTTATTCTATTGCAAGCATCTATCATCCATCAGGACTGTAATAAACTCCTCAAAAAAAGTTCGGAAACTTTTTTCAATCACCAATTTATTTTGTAATGTATTCATTGTGTTTCATCATCTCTATGAAAAGCTGATGTGATCCTCTTTCCAATGATACCCAATTTGTTGCAATTACTTTTTTCAGTGCTCAGCCACTTGCTTGAGAACATGGGGAGGTCACAATCTGAATATGCCAAAATTGCCACTTTTGTGCTCAAAAGAACAACTGTGCCATCTGATCACTGGAATTATTACATAGACAACTACAGTGTAAAGTGATGCTCTATTGACTTTTGAGCATAAAAAAGTAATGATTTTGGCACATTCAGATTGTGACCTCCCCATGTTCTCATGCAAGTTGCTGAGCACTAAAAAAAAATGATTGCTACAAATAAGGTATTGTTGGAAAGAGGAACACATCAGCTTTTCATAGAGATGAAACACAACATGGATACATTACAAAATATCCAGAAAATTGGTGATTTACATTTTTGAGGAGTGTATATGAAGTGGTTGATGAGTTTATTCTAATATAGTCCAAGGAGCTACAACTGTAAGCGGCATGTGCACGTTTCAGAAAAAAAAGACCTGTTTTCTTTTTCAACACATGTTGTGGAACGATGACGATCTGCTGTTTACAGCATATGAGATCATTGGCTTAGTTGCCGCAGTGTCGCTGTATGATTTGTCAGCAATCATTAGATTGCTGACAGTTATAAGATGCATCAAGACCTTGAGATTTCCCATATAACATTGCAATATTGACCCCCAAAAATATGGCTATTGTAAAGTAAGGTTAAAGTCTGGCACATTGACCCTACCAGGGAGAGTATATAATGGGAGGGGAAATTCGAATCGCAAAACAAGAGCCTCCCATATAAGGGCACATGGGCGTGAGTACGCGCGATGTGACTTGTAAAAAGGAGGGCGACGCTATGATTGACAGCACGAAAGTCCTTATAAGGCACATGAGACGCTCGATGTGACTCAGAGAATTAATTTAGACGCGCGATGTGACTCGTAAATCGAGGGCGCTACCACACTAGAGGTTTCAATCTCGGCAATGGGAGTTTGTGTACAGTGGCACCCGCCTGACCCTACCCTTACTCAGTACTACAAATATTGTGGTGCGATCAAATCAGCATCAGACGGGCTATCAAATGGCGAAATTGACTCTGTGGTGCGATCCGGTAGGGGCAGGATTTCCACACAGGCGACCCAGGGTTTGATTCCCAGCGCGGGCACAGCCATGCTTTCCCATCCTCCAACCCATTTTTCTCCGCTGATAGTTTTATTCCCCCAAACACACCTTGGAGGTTAGGGTTATTACCATACAAATTAACTAGTTGTTCAAGTGTTTGGCAAAATTTAAACTGCACCCCATGAAAAGGAAAAATTGCACCCCAACTTGATAAGTGATGAGCACTTTTGAACCAACTGTATGCCTTGAATGATTACTCAACCGTGCCCGTGCAGGTCGTGTATTCTTAAAAATACATGTGCATTTCAGGAATTTAGTCGCTATCTTATGTAACCCATTTGGGCTACAATAAATTGAATACATGTATACAGTGTATGCATAAACACGCTGGGTAAAAGTGGGTTTTGTTAAACACATCGTTAAAGATAAACTTGCATTTAATTTTGACACTAGTTTAGTAGTCACAGTTTTAAGCTAAAAATGCGCATAGTACGAGAATACAGCCCAATGACACTTACCCTGCTCTTGTCGTCAGCGATGTCATCGTCAAACCTATTAATATATAAACATAACCATGAGAAAACTGATTTAAAAAACCATGGAATTTTAAACTAAATAGATCCAAACAATGTTAAGCAAAACAACTTTGAATTTAATTAAAAAGACGCTGTCACATAAAATGTTGGTATTAGTATTTGCTTACCCCACTAACTACATGTACTTGTGTTTGTAGATGGGTTGGAATTAATGGGTGTGCAGCCTAAAAGGTTGGGCTACCAATGTATTATTTATAGGTTCAACAAAAATTGGGCTACTTCTTGTTGTGGGCCACAATTTGGGTCGCATTTTGCAAATAATTATTATCCTATGAGGTAAGGGAAAGAACTCAACAATTGGAAAAGAAAGAATTGGTATGAAACTCAATCACTTGTGAGACAGAGGGAGAGGGGAAAAAGGTGGGGGGGGGGGGGACAAGAAAAGGAGAAGAAAAAACCCTGACGAATAATATATATGCAGTAGTGGAAATACCCACATGACTTTCCTCCCGGGGTTGACGCTCGATCATGTGTGTCGCAGCTCTATTAATAATATTGTATGTACTGATCATAATAGTAGTATAGCTTTATTCCGTAATAATAACAGCGATTAAAATCATGTCTTGGCCACTTCACCTCTCGCTAGTCTCGTGGTTGAGTTACATGCTTTACAATGCAGAAGTCCATGATTCGATTCACACTAGGACCACATTTTCAACTGATTTATTTCTTTTTATAAAGGTTGGGTTACAACATAGATGGTAAGCGTCTATGGTTAGAAAAATTCTAAGTCCACAAAGTGTGTAGTTCCTAGTCAACCCCGGGTGGAAAGTCATGTGGGTATTTCCATCCCTGCATATATACCCTGATAATTTTTTGAATATATTGGCTTGATAGCTGCCCTACCTGTTTTCCCCATGTGTGGCCAATCAGGTTTTGTTGAGGTCATCCAAGTCGCCCTGTGATATTGCCGGTTTCTACCTCTCCTCCTAGAAATAACAATATAACACATTTCAACTTTTAAAGAATAGGCAGGCAACTGTAGGATGGCAACAACTGGGGTCGGGGCAGGGCAAGCTACAACCCCCCCCCCCCCCCCCCCCCCCCCCACACACACTTTTTGCTCGAAAGACCAGAAATTAAATTGCACATATTCACACCTGGGGTAAACTTTTCAAAAAAATATTGAAATTGTTGAATATCTTTATCATACATCATGCCTACTATTGGTTCAGTAAACCTTGAGATAGACTTTGAAAATTGGGAAAGGTGTCTAACAAACCTGCTTTGTATGGTAAAACTAAAAGCCGCGGTAAAAAGTGTTAACTCCGATTCCCGAGGGTAATAATTGTAGGATTAGAATATGATGTTATTTCAAAATTGTACCCAAGGAATACTAAAGATCCAATGCAAATTATTATTGTATATATATAACATTCCATGCCTCATAAAAAATGCAACACCGGTGGTTCAAAAAGAAATTTAACCCAAGTTCAAAGTAATTTTTCAACCACATTTAAAGTTTCAGATCATTTCTGTTTGCTTAGTCTTAATCAGCAGTAAGTTTTGAAATTATCCTGATAAGATGGTACATTTATCTTGGTTGGTTCTCCAGATATGGTTCATTACAGAAAGCATGCACAAAGCTGCCTTGGCCACGGGAGCGTCCTTTAGTAGAAATGGAATGCACAAAGTGGACTTACACACGATTGGTCACAAATTGTAAAAATAGGAGAAAAAGAAACAAGGAGACATCTGAGACATCTGTCTGGTGCTTGACATTACCTACCTATACGTATCTACGTTTCTTTGTTGAATGTGAATGGCACATAAGCATAGAGATTGGGATACTTTGTCAGGGCGGGCTTTTCAATTCTGAAACTAGAGCATGCTGTTTTGTTTAAGACAAAAACTAAATAACGCTCCCGTGGACAAGTCAGTTTTGACAATACATCACTTTCCCATCACCCATGATTGTTCTGCCCTGATTTTAGTGCTGTAGCAATTAACTTGAATTTTACATCCGACTTGACTCCCTGATTGATCCTCCCTAATTGATCTTCCCTCTATGATGGTGTAATCAGAAGATACATGAAAATAAAGAAATACAAAATACGTAACTTAAAGTGTACTGATAATTTGGAATATAAATCATAACAAAACATTTGGGTCAATCTAATTTAAACATAAGAAATCACACATTGTACATCGTGCATGTAAACATTATGAGCATTTAAAGATACACAATATAATTGTAAGGTAGGTCAAGAGTGGTACGTTGATACTGACGCGTGAACGTTGACACCGACGCATCAACAGAGGGACTCGAACCCACATCTTAACCTTGTCGTCGCACCAATGACTTTGAACCACCACGTGTAGATCTCTGGACAAGGACTTTAACCTAAACTTAGTCGTTCTGATCCAATCCACGTAACTTGTCAATCACCGTGCGGGACTCGAACCCCGGACTTTAACTGTACTCAAATATCGTCGCTGGCTGATCCGATCCCAACTTGCGTATAATTACGTCGCTTACTGGTGGGACTTGAACCCAATCTCCAAATACACTCCTGACCATACCCAAATACTTAAATATTTAGACTTATGAGTACATTACAGCTTAAACATGATACGTAATAATAATGGCAAGTGGCTACTCCGCTTTATGCGCAGTACCTGTTCACATTGAAATAACTCACACACACGGACACAGATGATCAATACTGAGTGGGTGCCAGAAGTTGTGACCATAAATATAACACTGTTATTGAATAATCTCAAACATCGACTATTTACTCGCTTCGCGCGCACAATAACAAATTTAAGTCAACCGAGTTCTTACCGTACAATAAAACTCATAAATATAACCGCACCAAAACAATGAGCGCACTTCGCATTCTTTCTGCGCGTATTTTGGCAGATGCAAAACGACAAAATATTACAATGAAACGCATAATTATCACGCGATGCGTAAAATGTCAGCGCACTGGAAAATCTTGCGTAATATGCTGGCGTACACACGACAAACGTTAAATTCACGCACTAATTAAACACTGTACCAATCGCTTAACAATACAACGCATCCAAATATGACATGAGTTTGCAGTTATTTTTGTTGACTGCAAGTTTCACAAAATACACTATAGGATCATTTTTATATCAAATAATCATGACTTTTACAAAAAGCATGACTCTTTATATATATAACACTCTGGTATCAAATAATCATGACCTTTACAAAAAGCATGACTCTGATAACACTCTGGTATGCTAACCATAGCCGTAGCCGTCACCATCAATAATAATTATAAAATATAAGTAATGTAGATCTGGCAACAAATATTGGGTACATAAATCTTGGAATATAAACCAAAATAAGTGTCCATCAAGCACAAAGTACATCTAATTTCTCACATGTCAATTTTGAAATGAACACACTATAATATGAGTAATTTGGTAGAAGGTGATATTCACATAATCATGAACATAAATAATCAATAAATCACGAGCTAGCACACCAAGGTAATAATTTGTAAAATGGTTTAAAACATCCAGGCAACCTTTGACTGACTCTTACTGCCTGTAATATTGGGGGATCTCACGTTTACACAACACGACGTATTTTTATTGAAACACTCTGTAAAACACGATTTATCCAAACCTGCCAATTTTCTGGATAACAACAATTATTTATATACCTGATTAAACCAACGTATTTTTACGACCATATAATGACAAGCGAGTGTAGAATGTGATTGAAATTATCACGTAATGCGTAAAATAACAACATTTTAAAGTTTGTACACACGTGAGTCACGTAGTAAAACTAGATGAAATTATGCATCTGAAAATCTCACTAAATCTCACTTTTACGAATGCATCCTTGAATATAACCTATCCAAATATGATCACAAATATTTACTCTAGACTCGGTTTGTACTTTGATTGAAATTTGGTAATGATTAAACCGATAAAAATAAGTGAAAGTTTTCCCCATTTCAAACCTTGTATCTTTTTACCTTTGATGATATAATCAGAAGATACTGTACAGGTCAAAACGGGGATCAAGTTAATTAACGGTCCAGCTATATAGCGCCCTCACTAATTCAGCAACCGGTCAAAGGGTATCGTATTGCACCCGGTGTCGGACGTATTCTCGATCCCATCACAATATCATAAGTTTATTTTATTGACACATGTCACGAGATTTTCAATGATTGCAAGTATTTATTGAATGCCCCTCATATATAGAATGTTGACGTTTTTAGAAAAGCCCACCAATAAAACGAAATATGCAAACTTTATAGGTTAAGATATCGTATGTTATAGTGCTTGGCCTGGGATTGTACCTCTCGTTATATTTCTGAATTGGTAACAAGTCATCGTCTTTGTTTTTGTTTTAGTTCTGGAAAAAAGGAGTAGAATTAAGGGTGTAAATTTCGCGTTTAAACATATTTTATGCCAGTTATTTGCATTGAATTCATTGCGATCGCGATCATAACATTTTGTTAGTCGCCATCTTTATTTATTTTCATTCCTAGTCTAAATCCTCAGTCAGTCGTTTATCAATATTGATATAATGCATGTATGATAGCCTGACGTTAATTTCTACCGGGTTTTTATTTCTAGAAACGTTATCGTAATAAATTTGACATGTATACTTGGTACAACAAGGCCGTTTCTACCGTTTTTGGGGGGAATTTATTTCTAGAAACATTATGGTTGTATGTAAGGATGAGTATAAGCTTACTTGTTTACCTAAAATTTAGTCGGACTTTTAAAATTTTATTAGGGCTTACGTTTAGCCGTTTAGCGAATTCTGTACACGTTTAAACCCCCTAATGAGCAACATTAAGTAGAATGGTACAGCCCTGCTTTGAATCCATTGCACTCACCTTTGTTCCGATTTCACGACTTGTGCACCAAATATCTTCTTCATCTCGTTTTCTGGGTTGAGATAACGATGCTCCACTGTCAACAAAGCTTTGGTTTCCAAGCCAACAGCTTGTTGACTACTGCTGGCCGAATTGAGGGCGCCATTTGGTAGAGGACCTAAAAGTTCATTGACCTCTTTGATAGTGGCATCGATGTCCTCTTCCTAATAAATAAAATGTGATCAAGTAGGTCAGTTTTTTATCCTTTAGCACACTAAAACAATTACAGATTTCATTTTTCTACTGAAAGCTACTTGGATTATGAGATGGAAGGGAGATTCAGATCCTTGATCAGGAATTGAAACCAGGACCTATTTAGGCCACACACACACACAAAAAAGTTTATCTCAGAAGGAAGAAACATGAAAAAAATCTTAAACATTTGCAATTTTTTTTTATTTTTAAAAAGTCAAAAATGTTCTCAACATTTTCCCAAAAAGGGTCAGTCGGGCACATAGAACATGTTTTTATCTTCTGTGGCCTTACCTCCTTTTTAAAGTCTTTCTCTTCTTTGGCTCCCTGTTTCTGCTTCTTTTTCTTCTTCTTTTTCTTCTTCTTGGCACCTCCTCCATGTTGGGGCACTTCAACACCATTGACCTTTGACCCCTCATTGTTAACCACTTCCGGTTCAACGACCTCTTCTTCTTCACTCACAACATCATCTGCATCTTCTTGGAGCTGTACGGATAATTTTTAGGAGAAATAATTGCCATTACTGTAAACGTGGACATTTTCGCGCTACATTGATTTTTGTGCTTTTTGCGCTTCAAGCAGCTACCGCAAAAATAAAAACAAGAAAACTTATTTATTTTGTGTATGTCTATGTAATGAAATTGCAAATTGCAAATTTAAAAACAAGCGAAATGGTTGAAAATCAGCAAAGCGTGACAATTTAATCGCACAAAAATTATCACTTCAAATTTGGAAATTCCAAAACCCCTACCTCTTGAACCAGATGAGGTATACCTAGTACCATGTCTACAGATCTTCATGTACCTTAAATATCTTCCCCTATTGGTTCCCAATGCGACAGTGCTATGACATGGTAAAAGCCCCAGTCTTGAGTGAAATTGTAAAAGCTTTTTGCCTGAACAAGTATTTTGTGTGTGTGAATTTAGACAATTGCAAAAAGCTTAGTAATGTTAGGTCCTCCAAAAGTGTGTACCGTATTATCCCTAGCCCAGGACCTTATAAGCGCCCACCCCTGTTTTTCTCAATAACTACCAACAAACAATCCCTTATAAGCGCCCACCTTTTCAAATGGTCAGCATCCTCAAATGACCACTTGCACATATATTTCATTTAGTACATGAAATGGTCAGCCTCCTCAAATGACCATCAAATGGTCAGCATCTTCAAATGACGGTGACCACTTGTACGTTTTATTTAGTACGATAAATGAGTTTGCTAACCGCCCTGGGCGCTTAATAGGGATAATACGGTACTTATTACCTATTACTCTTTACTCATTGCCTTTGAAGTAACGTAACTTTTTTCTTGTCTGGCCCTAGCCCTTTCTTGTCTGGCCCCGGTGTGTACTGATCTATGCATTATGATAGGGTCCAACATTGGGTCAACTGGTCAAGTGTATGTCTGATGATTGTGCCCCAATAGGGTCACATGAATGAAACTGCCAGTAACAACGATGGTATGATTTAAGTTTGCTGTACTATAGATCCCTAACCCCACTACACCATACAAAATCATCCAAAATAAAACTATCTCCACGCGCGTGCTGCTGCATTGGCTCGATTACGTCACCTACCGCAGACATATGTGGGCATGAAGTTTGTGCCCGCATATGCGCTGGGGAGTTAGCTCAGTTGATAGGGGCACAGACTGGGGTACGGATGGTCCCGGGATCGAATCCCGGGGGTGCTCGGTGATTTTTCGGGTTACAAATATGGTACTTTTCCCCCTCCCCCCGATACACGCAAAAACATAGCCGTGGGAGTTAGGGTTAATAATTGTATGTATAATATTACATGTAATACATGTTTAGTTTGCCTGACAATATCGCGTAAAGCGAGAAACCTGAGGTAGCAAACTGCCCCTTTAAAAGTGTTTTTATTTAATATGTATATTTCCCATTTTGCGTTTTAAAGGTAGATGACCCGATCACATTTTCGTAACACAGAATTATTTCAAACATACGGAGATTTTCATATCATATGAAAGCTCGTATTTTTCTCATCATCATACTGAAATTTGATGGCCTAAATCGGTATAATTACGGAGAAATCGATGAAATAACGTCGAATTACCGCGAATGGTGGTATACCACCGATATAGTTTGTGTACAACTCAATGGGTACAGTTCACAGCATCTTGTGCGTCTAAAATAAGAACCATTAGAGCTATGCAACTCAAACTTTGGAACACGACATTTTTAAGGATGACCTTTCATGTAGAATAGAAAACTTCAAGTTGAAAATTGGAAATGTGATCGGGTCATCTACCTTTAATACAAAAATCAAGAAATAAATAAAAATGATAATTATGAATTCATTAATACATTATGGTCATTAATTAATATCAATCAAAATCATTAAATTGATTTTACTGACTCAATTATCCATCAATGAATGATTAATTAATCAGACTAATTAATTAATTGATTATCCAATTTATTATTCATATTTTCTTACACCAACTATTATATGACCCATTGAGATGATATAACCTACAGCCCGGCCTACAGGCAGCAAAGGTACGCCACCTTGCGCCCAAAATCGTTGTGCCAGCTGATTTAATCAATTAATTTATTAAATTAAATTTATTATTATTATTTTTACACAAACAAAAATTATAAACCTGACAGCAAAGGTACCGCCGCCGCATTATCTTTGCGCCGGCTGATTGAAATTGGCATTCACAAAATGTGCCAATGTATGCTATTGCATAATTTAAAAGCTGGCCTACCACTTTTGTAGTTCACCAACAGACGAACTGGTCATGCACATGTTCACTTGATGACAGACTATTAACATGGAGAAATTGTAACCACTAGCGGGACGCCCGTCCTTCGGACGGGCTCTCCCGCTAGGGAGTAGGGCCTACCAGATAGAACACCTACAAAATGAAACAACTTAAAGTGTTGGAAATCTATAACGAAACACATAGGAATAGAACAATATTTATAACATTTTTGTTTTAAATCAAAAGGTTTTGTATTGAGTAGGCCTAATTCAAAAGTTTTCATATTTCAACTTCAAGGCCTAGACCTTAACCATCTCCCGTACCCCATCCATCCCTCCCTCGCCCTGTCCCCGCCCCGCCCGCCCCACCCCGTGGCATATCCGTTACGCAATTTAGTATCACATTTCTTCATTACCCCCTGTCTCCACACCACATTACATCATTACACACAACCCCCATTCGTCACCGCCCCCGCTCGCCCCGCCCCGTAGCATATCTCAACCCCAAGGCCAAAAGTTCCCCGCCCCGCTACTTATCTCAACGCCAAGGCCTAACCTTAACCATCTCCCGTAGCGCGGCGTATTTCTCATATGTGTCCGCCCGCGTGTTACATACAGTATCAAATCCCATCGTTACGCAAGTTAATAATACATTTCTTTATTAACCCCATCCCAAAACCACATAACCCTAACATAAGCTAGGCCCTAAGGGAATCATTACACACAACCCCTAACCGTCACCGCTCCCGCCCCGTGGCTTATGCAACCCCAAGGCCTAAACTGTAACCAACTCCCGTGGCGCAGCGTATTTCTCCAATATTTGTCCGCCCGCGTGTGTAGGGTGCGTGGGTGTAGTGCGTGTGCGCGTTTATTTTGCATGGCGCATTGCTACGCGTTATGTCCTACGAGCGCCGACTGCATGGTTACAGTGTACGCACGAGAAAAACAAACATGAAATAGTCTCAAAAGCCGTGCTGAAAAGGCCCTAAATTGCCATAATTTTGCTCATATCTCGGTCAATTCTGTACGGTTTTCGGCCATTTATAGCTTATAACCCGTGTCCGGTCATTATTTAGTATCAGTGAAATATTCACGGCTTTAAAATGCAAAATGAGAAAGCCTTTTCAGGATACACACACACACACACACATACACGCATACATACAACATACGGTGAATTATAGTAAGATGCCAAATTCCCAAGAGAACTGGGTGTAGCTAGTAACCTAGAGTGGTAGCTCGCCTTTCTGACATGTATGCAAGGAAAACAAAGTTGCCGGCTGGAAGTTTCCGCTTTCTGGTTTTGACGGGCTCAACCTTTTGTCGCGAACTTTCTGGCGATACCCAGAATACCCTGTCAATATACACATCCTGTATAATTTTGAAGCAAATCTGAGCATGACGCCATAGCCGATATAGCTACCTTAAATGCGATCACGTCAATCTATGAATGCGGTATCATACGCATGATACACGAACTGAAGAACGAAATTTATGTGCGTCACTGAGTCAGTCATTTCATGAAATGGTGCGTCACAAGTTCATATCATATGTGTGTCAATGTTGTTAAATGGTGAGTCACTTTTAATGACTGAGGGTGCGTCATGGTACATTAAAGGACGACGCACATGGCACAATGACGCACCATTCCCAGGAGGGGTCAATAGGTGCGTCATTATATTGACATCATAAACATTTACTCTGACGCTTTATCCTTATTCAATAGAATGAATGCAAGGCTATATCTTGCCTCACGTCCCGTACGGAATAAACCGTAGGCTATTACTTAGCTGCAACGTACTTTAATTGGTTTGAGCATGCGCACTTGAGTTACGGGACGTCTAGCCAGACATTGCCGAATGCAATGAATGACAAAATGTAAAAAAAAGACAAATACAATTTACAAATAATAATAATTATAATATTATTATAAGCTTATTTATTATTATATTTTAGGCCTACTTAACTTACCAAGTCGAACAGATTGCCTGCATTTTTGTTCTTCCCAATATCACCTTCGGTATCGTCTTCACTGGACTCATCTTTCAAATCTGGGAACAGGTCTTCCTTTCCATGAAGTTTTCTGAAAGCTCTGGAGGACATCGTTACATGAATGTATTTTTTGGTAGACAAAAGTTACATGTACACATCCGAGTCAGATTCCGAGCTGTACAGATGACGGGCTGTTTGTAAGAATACTTCCGGCAAAATATTTTGCATGATGGGATATTGTGTTTTTATCTTTTAATTCTGAGAATAAATAATAGAGATTATAACAGGTATTTTGATCAAATTATACACACTTATACCGCTTAATAGCTTAATCCTAAGTAGATGGGTAAATAAGACATAATAGTTGCTAATAAAATAATTTAAATATAATTTTTTGTTCATTTTAGAATGGGTGATCATTTAAAAAATAATGCAAACACCAGACTGTCATGGCGGCGCCCACGAGAGCGTTTCTTTGCCGTCTCGCAGCGACAAAATGCATTTATCCCACTTATGGTCAGGCAGCAGCTGGTTTACACACATGTGGAATCATCTATGGACCAAATCCAAGCAGAATCGCTCGCCGACTTGAAACATTTTTATCAAAGTAGGTTAATAAAAACTATCATTAAAGGTAGATGACCCGATCACATTTTCGTAACACAGAATTATTTCAAACATACGGAGATTTACATATCATATGAAAGCTCGTATTTTTCTCATCATCATACTGAAATTTGACGGCCTAATTCGGTATAATGACAGAGAAATCGATGAAATAGCGTTGAATTACCGCGAATGGTGGTTACCACCGATTAGACTATTACTATTTTATTAGTATTAGTACAGGAAACCCATACGTTGGTGGGGTTTTTTTTGTTGGTTTTTTCCCCTACCAACGTATGGGGAAATTGTATTGCGAGAAACTGTCAATTTTATTTGCTGTATAAAGTGAATGGTGTGGCTTTCAAATGAGAGCCGGGGTGAACTTGGTGAATTACAGCAAAACTGCATTTCCGATGATTTTCATATTAGCTACGCACCTTCATAAAGTCCTCATCTTAAAACATGAAAATGCTAAATTATTCCATATTTAATCGTAATTCTCCGCCGTGTAAACGCAATGGCAGAATTTTTTTTAGACATTTCGTGAGTATCGCGGGCCAGATTAGTCTCATTCCCCATCGAACGAGACTATTAATTTATTAATAAAACATGGCGCCGATTTCGATACCGCTAGTGCAGTTAAGTGAATGGGCTTAGAATTTCACCTTAAATTTCAAGGGAATAGTGCATTTGTACAAAATGTTAAGCGAATGGCAAGATAGATGAGAAAGAGTAGATAAGAACAAGCACAAAGAAGTGTGTTTTTGAGCTCTGGTAAGCGATACAGAAATTACCACAAAAATCATATTTAGAAGGATGGGGACAGATAGTGAAACATGCAAAATACCCTATGATGAATAATACCAACTGATGACAAATATCACTAAGTATGATTTGTTGTACTAACCACCGATATAGTTTGTGTACTACTCAATGGGTACAGTTCACAGCATCTTGTGCGTCTAAAATAAGAACCATAATAGCTATGCATCTCAAATTTTGGGACACGACGTTTTTAAGGATGACCTTTCATGTAGAATAGAAAACTTCAAGTTGAAAATCGGAACATCTACCTTTTTAAGTTCATTATTATGATTGAATGAATCATGAATGAATGAATGAAGTCAACATGCATGACATGAATGATGAATTGAAACAATAAATGGGCCAATAGCATCATTAGGCATGCCGTGAATATAAGTATTGTACACATTTTCGGGCATCGACCTTACCTTCATCGGGTACGGTTTATTGATCCGTTCTGTTTAAAAAGGCTGTGAATGCACGGGTAGTTTCGTACCCGGGTACCCGACCCGTTTTTTCGAGTGATGCATGACTGTACGTTGATAGCCACTTCCAGGCGATTTGTACAGTATACAACAAGACAAGACAAGAGTGTTTTTGTTTTTTTCCCACCAACACTATAACAGAGTAACAGTGCAGAGTGTGGTTGTGTAACCTTTTTTTTTACACAACCAGATTAACAGTGCACCGACTTTCTGATGGGGACAGATAGTGAAAAATGCAAAATACCCTATGATGATGAATAATACCAACTGATGACAAAAAACACTATAAGTATGATTTGTTGTACTAGCGTCGGATATTTTCATCAATATCTTTCATCAATATCTTTCATCAATATCTTTCAATCAACTACAACTTCTCCAGGAATAACATTTAAACAATACATTCATAAAAGTCAATCGTTTTCAGATATCATGATAATCATGTTTTTAATTGTTCAAATAATAATGTCTTGGATAAATAGCTCAATTCTCAAAAATGATGCCAGCTGTCTATAATGCTTGTTTTCATAGCTACATTAAGAGCATGGGATGGTGGACGTACACAAAAAGGAAAAGCATTGAAGCTGACAATAATGCCGTTGTGGTGCAGAGTGCTGAGATAGTGATTAGTCGTTCTCAAGTTGGAGGCTGGGGGAGGGAGGTGATGTCTCCTTTAAGTTTTTTTAGCTACGAATACAGGACAACTGCCTTGAAAAGGTCCTTATGCAGGGGGAAATTGAGGGCACAAGAAGACGCGGGCGACCTAGAGCAAGGTGGATGGACAGAATCAAAAATCTCACTGGACAACCTCTTACAGGGGTATACAAACTAGCTGCTGACCGACAAAAGTGAAAAGCCATCTTGAAAGTCACGAACTGTCAGACATGACGGAGGCGTACCAGACAGACAGACAGCTACGAATAAATACGACTGTCCGCATCATTTTTGTTACTGTAGCGGGAAAAGGGCGATCCAAATTCAAGCCAGTATTTCTTGATAATAGAATAATTTGAACATTAAACATGATATCTGAAGCAACAGTTATTTCTAGCAATATCACAGGGCAACATGGACTACTATAACAAAATCTGATTGGCTATCATTTTCGATTGTTTGGGTTGGGGGACAAAATGGGGTAGGCTTGAGCTGACTGGGGAAAAGTGGGGGGAGAAAGGTTGTGTCTGGGGTATTCTCTCCTCCCTCCCCCCCCCCCCCCCCCCTCCCTGTAGTGCAGTCAGTGTAACACTACTAAATATGGTTTTACTAGTTGTACAGATATTCTGAATGGACACAGGTCACATGAGGTTGACCTCGCGTAAAAGTATGCAAGGTCAACCTCACCAAAAAAAACGGTGCAACGGTCACCCGTTAGCTCGACCTCACGGCTCTGATTAGTTAGCGCCATTTTGTGAGTTTTCAAGCATGCGCATTAAGCTGATCAAAGTGCACCCGTGTATGTCTGACTGTGGCCAGGAAAATATGTGCTGTAGGGAGTGTAGGTCCATAGCAGAGGTTGCCAGTAGTTTCTTTTGCTATGGATGAGTCAGATGACACGGATATACATGTACGGTCTGTAGGCACAGACTACAGCACCACTGATAAAAAACACTTGATTGATTGTATTTTCAGAAAGAAGATGCTGAATCCTTCGACAACTGATCAGCTTAAATGGGTAAGTCAAATTTGAGTGAGTTACATACATGCCCGGTGGAGGGGGGGGGGGGGGGGGAGAGTGGGGGGCACTCCACTCATGTATAGCCTAAATGTTGTAATCTTCCGTGTGAATGCCCTCTCTACCCTTAACACAGATTCTCAAAGAAAAAGGACATAGCTGGACAAATCATACTTGTAGTAAAGGATATAAGTCCTCAAGAGTTTACATGTAGACTGAACTGACGTATGAAGTAATTGTGTGATTCAGTTTTGATAGTAAATATATAGGCAGGGTTGTAGTTACAGCAGGGGGCACCCGGTGGGCCCGTCCGGGAGTAGTACTTTTTGCCGGCATTCACAGTCAATGAAAGCCCTCACGCCCGGCACCTATTCACCACAAATCTTACTATAATTTGCCGTATGTTGTGACTATGTATGTACTATAATGTATGTATGTATCCATTAAGGGCTCTCTCAGTTTGTAACTAAACGCTGTGAACGTTGCACTGATAAAAGATGATTATAATGTGAGTGTTATAAGCTATAAATGGCTGAAAACCGTACAGAATTGACCAAGATATGAGCAAAAGCGGGAAATCCAAAGCCTTTTCAGCCCGGCTTTTGAGACTATTTCTACGGGCCATGTTTGTTTTTCTCATGCGTACACTGTAACCATGCAGTCGGCGCGCCGGCGCACGTTATGTGCGCCATGCAAAATAAACGCGCCCACGCACTACACCCACGCACCCCTACACACGCAGGCGGGCAAATATTAGAGAAATACGCTGAGCCACACAGGAGTTGGTTACGGTTTAGGCCTTGGGGTTGAGATAAGCCACGGGGCGGGAGCGGGGACAGCAGGGCGGGCTGGGGGGCGGGAACGGCGGTGGGTCATAAGGTAACGAAATAATGTGGTTTCTGATAGAACAAAACATGATATGGTGAATCTAAATTACGTAACATGGTGTCAGATGTGGGATTTGATACTGTATGTGACACGCGGGCGGACAAATATTGGAGAAATACGCCGCGATAGGGAGATGGTTAAGGTGAGGCCTTGGCGTTGAGATAAGCCGCGGGCGGGGAACTTTAGGCCTTTGGGGTTGAGATATGCCACGGGGCGGGGCGGGGGCGGTGAGTGACGAATGGGGGTTGTGTGTAATGATGTAATGTGGTTTGGGAGGCAGGGAGTTAATGGAGAAATGTGATGCTAAATTGCGTAACGGATATGTCACGGGGCGGGGGCGGGATGGTGACGGTTGGGGTACGGGAGATGGTTAAGGTTTAGGCCTTGGAGTTAAAATATGCCACGGGGCGTGGGCGGGCGGGGGTCTTTTAATTGAAATTTGAAAACTTTTGAATTAAAACAAAAATGTTTTAAATATGGTTCTATCTATGTGTTGTTTCATTTGTAGCTGTTCTATCTGGTAGGCCCTACTCCCTAGCGGGAGAGCCCGTCCAAAGGACGGGCGTCCCGCTAGTGGTAGTAATAAGCTTTAAAAGTATGACATGATATTAGGTCCTTCACAATTAATTTTGAGTTTCCTGTGGCAGGTTTTAAAATAGGGACGAGGTAACTTTTAGTTATTAATTATTAATTATCTTTTATTTTCTTTATTTTGAAATAGTGGTCGCAACCAATTTCAACCCCTCATATTGAGGACTTGTATTTATTTATTTTCCAAGTATGATTGATTTGATACCCAAGTATTAATGCAATGTTCTATATTTATACATCATCATAGCTGATATGATTTTAATCAGAAGTAGCAAATGAAGTTTATTGAAAGTCTTTTTAAAGGTGAAAATCCTAAATACATTTTTTAATAATTATATATTTTGTTATTCTCAATTTTTGATGCGGGCACCAACAGGAAACACAACATCGATTGTGAAGGGCCTTGACTAGTGGCGAAGGACCTTGGAAGTAAAACCTGAGTATTTTATGGCATTTTCCCATTTTGTTAACATAATACATCAATACATTCAGCACTAAAATTGCTCAAGCTACAACCCTGTATATAATATAGGTCTAATCATTTTGGGCTATTTTGACAGTGATGACGCGTGACTATCGACCCAAGCTACCCTTAATGCGGATTCAGGTTGAAAAATACATTCTGAATTTGTCGATTTTGATACACTTACACAATGTAGTGTGGGTCTGTGTTGTGGTTGAAAACAGCACCATTAATCTGTGTTTTCGTGCATGTGAATGATTTGCAACATTATACTTGACTGCCCTGCTCCCCCCGGGGTCACATGTAGCCTTTATCATCAATAACTGGGTCCATGTCAAGCTGTGTACATAATAACATTCAAATTACAAGTAAAAAGCTCTTATAACCACAAGGGCAGAATTTCGGAATGCAAGAAAGTTATAAAATGTGGGTTGCAGAGTGTAAGAATTGGCCTTGTTTCTATAAATCAAACAAGTACAGACATTTCTGCCAAATTCCATTTTAAAAAAAATGGAATTGTGCAGAAATGTCTGGACTTGTTTGATTCATTTCACTTGTAGTGTGAACTTGTAGTAAAGTTTACAAGAATCAATATTGATTAGCATTTATGGCTTCTTTACACAGGTATCAATTAACATATTTTATGCGGATGTCATGTCATATTGGTTCATTTTGTGGTGACAGTTTTTCACTAAATACAGGGTGTCCCAAAAGTCTGGACAACCATGCTTAGTTTTATATATTTCGGAAATCATTAAGAAATACTTATAGTTTAATCAGTTCCAAATTGGCGAGAGATATTCAGATTTGATATCACCGCGCATAAAAGTTATCCAAGCTTACGTCTACGATGATGGCCACACACACACAGTATTATAGGTTACATGCATGCGTCATGCATATGATGCACTGTGTGCTAGTTGCCTTCATGCACGCCCCAAAGCCTCCGTGCAGCAGCGAATGAATACAGAAGGACGTGGGCATGCATGAAGACAGCACGCTCGCTGTGCATCATACAGTATGCGTGTGAGCGACCAAAAACGCATGTGTATGACCATAATTGCGCGTGTACGCTAGGATTACGTTTGCGCACGCACGGAGAGATAAAAAATGAATAATTCGCGCCAGTTTGGAACTGATTAAACTATAGTCATGTCACTTCTTCCAGGTGAGACCTACCGCTGTTGATGGGGGAATACCCGGCGCCAAACAAAAGATAGTCCCGCCTCACCAAAGCACGCGTCTGAAAACCTACAATAAAATCGTGCATGATCATCTCGTGGAGGTGTTCACTTCAGATGTTATCAGCAAAGAGTTGTGTCAGATGCAGGTGGAAATTGTGGCTGTGAGTATAATGTTATGTCAGGGCTGTCAACTTTTGGGATTTGCTTGGAGGCAGAGATACCAAGTGCGAAGCACAATCCTCAGCTGCTAAGGAGTGTGCCCTGCTGCCTCATCACATTTTTGAGAGGGGGGGGGCTCGTGGCGTGGGATCCCCAAACTGCGCGAACAAATTGAGGCTCGATAACTAACAAACAGTGCTATCAAACCCCACTCGACTCACTTGGTGCCCTCGCCAACAGCCCACACTTGCTTAATTCGGGTCGTGTCCCCGATCTACTATGTTTCTCCGCACTCTTCTGTCGTTCATTGCTGTCTTTATGCTACTCGTCTCCAGTCCAGTATCTTGCTTGAGTAGATCGATAAATGTCAGAGCAGGTCGTCCCGGCTTTCTTTTGCCATGTTTGGGGATCCCACACAGCCCACACACTGTATTTTAATATAATCAATTTATGATGCAGGAGATTTGATATGCTTGGCAGGAGAACGAGAGAAAGATTTTCTAGGCGGGAGAGTTGACAGCTCTTGTTATGTTCCTCCTTCCCTTCTACACATTCGTAGGTGCGTTACAACGGCAACATGACCACATGCCGAGTATTCTGGAGGCCTAGCTCAGGTAAACTCCAACTGCAGTGGCAGCAGAAGTATATAGAAGAATAGAGGATGAAGTTATAACATGAATTTAATAATTCCTCCTTCCCTTCTACACATTCGTAGGTACGTTACAACGGCAACATGACCACATGCCGAGTATTCTGGAGGCCTAGCTCAGGTAAACTCCAACTGCAGTGGCAGCAGAAGTATATGGCTCATTCCATGAAGTTGGGGCATTTGTTAAAATAGCAGAATTTGGTACATTAGGCAGCTTATAAACTGTTTTACTCTATGTGTATATCAAAAAAGAATTAGTGTCCAAAAACAGTACTAGGTTATAGTATTGAGCCATGAAAAAAAAAAAAAAAATCGACCCTTTTTTGAAGAAGAAAAAAATAAAAAATTAGGTGGTGTCCAAGACCATTTTTGCTAAAAAACGTGACATGGAAAACACAACAATTAATATGAGTTTTATGTAAGCAAAACTATCATAGAATTGCTTGGAAATCGATTTGGTTAATAAAAGATACATGTATTCATAGTTTACTGACCAAAACACCTCGTCACGCTGGACTGATTTTTCACCCAAGCAACATGAAAATTGCCTTTCCGATGCTACGCACGGTGTCCACAAAATATACACGTGTAGCATCGGGAGTTTTCATTGCTGAATGGGGGTAGTTCTCTATCATACATTTTTAAATTATTTTCCAAAATTAAGAGCATTTATCAATTGAAAACTATTGCAAATGAGAATAAATTTCATGAAGACCATTCCATATATTCATGAAAAAGTATACCGTGCCGTGTGCATGGTGTCCTAACCATAAAATGTAGCATCGTGATAAACATCCTATGCAATTTGTGGGAATCCCCCCCTGGAGATAAATAAAACATTCCATATTTCTTTTTGTAAGGATAGAGGTCAATAGCTATCAGGTTTGTTTGGAATTTGCCACACGTGGGCTAGTTTTATCAAGGTTTCAGTCGCTGGTGTCCCGCTGTAGCATCGGGACTTTTATGTAGCATCAAAATGTAAACATTGGATAGTTTTGTGAATGGTAAGTGCGATTGTAATTATTTCTTAATGTTGCTTGTATGTCTGTATTTATTAATGCATTTTTATTGAAAGGGAAACACTGAATCAGACTTTCTTTTCATGTTATGATATAAATTTTGAGTCACGGACGCCATAATAATTTGGCGTCCATGTAGCATCGGGCATAGCATGGGCAATATTTTGCATTGGGTAGGGGAGAGTGGGGTATGTCGGAACGCGAGGTTAGTTGAAACATTGAGATTTTCCTAAAAACCAACAATTAATTTCTAGAAACACTGCCATCAGGTGGTGTGCAAAAGCAACCCCCACATACCACATTGCCTACAGCACATGGGTGTCAGTCTTCTTGGAGTTAGAAAAGAAAATTCAATTTTTCAACTTTTTTTAAATTTTTTGACATTAAGAAATTTGGTATTGTATTATCTCTATGATGTTTGTAGATTCATGTGGCTATATTTTTAGTATGTTAGGCTCTTATACTAAGCTACAAAATAAGGCTAAATAGGTGTGCAGTTGTATGCCATGTTTTGCACAATAAGCTCAAACATCTGCCATGTTCCAACCAACCCCATGCATGGGGTTAGTTGAAACAGCTGAAATAATTTTTTCAAAGTGGATTATTTTAATAAACATAAACAAGTCTTAGAATGTTATATGCTGTATTTGTAACACACATATGTATGCTTGAACTGATATAGTTATTGAATCCTGAATCAATTTTAATTGCGTTATAGAGTCATTTTTCTGAAAAATGTTCCAACCAACCCCACTCTCCCCTATCGTTATAGTTCGTTGAAATTGTATTTTTTTTGTAGAATCACATCATTAATAAACTTTGAAGTTAATAATGAATTCGTTTTTGCTCTTTTAATGCTAATAATATAGCTTACCAATACGATGCTACATGGACACCATGTCCATGTAGCATTTCATAAAATTTGCCTAATTAGACTAAACCAATTACCCCATTCGAAATTATCCATCACCCAAAACATTCAAAACATTGCCTACATTTTACTACACTTTACAGAAAAAAGGCATATTATGAGAGATGTATATCTAATGAAATATATTAATACACAATGCTACATGGACACCATTTCCATTAGCATTTCACTGAATTCACAATAAACATTCCCTTATTTTAGTTTTATTTACTATAAATAAAACAAATAATTGTAAATCATTTAAGTTCTCTATCCTTTGCTATTCTTTTTCATGTTAAATGAATAATAAATAAAATACTCCAGCATGATTTTAATATAAATATTTTCCTGCAACACAAAAAGTGCAACATGAATAAATAATCTACTCCAATATCAATACACAATGTTCCACGATGATACTAAGCCATAGGGTTTATTTTGTTTTGCTTTGCAGGTTCTTGACATTAATTCAGAAGACAGTTCTATCGTCCTGGAATTTATGGAGATGAAGACAAGGAACCCATCATTTTCAAAAACTAGTACCTTTCCAAAGAAATCCATCATGGCAATTAAATTATTTTTTTGCAAACTGACTTTTTAAGTGATCAACTTTTCAATCATCTTTATCAATAATAGAGGATGATTCAATCAGAAACAAGCAAAGAGACTAAGATCACAAAGGGTACTTTAAGAACAACACTGCATGAAGTTTGTTTCAGTGGACATCTTAAGTTTCTTTGATCAATGGTGTATTGTTATTGTGTAATTGTAAGAAATGGTGTATGTGTATCATAGGTAATTATGTTTTATGCTTCATGGCAGGTTATCTTTTTGTGTAATTTGTAGTTTTACAATCCATGTTATTAATTTTATCGTGTGCTTATAACATAAAAAGTTAACATCATAGTACATCCTCTCTATTGATCTGAAAAAGATGCACCTGTTCAAGCTGTTCCAAATATTATAGGGCACGGTGTCCATGTAGCATCGTAATACTTAAGTACACAGAAAAGGTAAATTTTACATGAACAGTGTTTAGATAAATTTCAAGCAATTCACTCTGTGTATCTACTTGATATGATGAACAAGTAGACAAACCATTCACACTTAAATAATTGTAACAGTATGAATAGTCTTATTATTAACAATGTTACAAGACGCGGTGTCCATGTAGCATCGGTAGTGCATTTTATAACATTATACAGGTAAATAATACTTCATATACTTACTTTATGACTATAATGTAATCAATGTGCATGGTTTATAGAGTACTTTACATCAAACAAATATTGATATGTACTTTATTTAAATTCATTATACAAATTGCAAAATAAAGAGTCACTTTTCAATGAGTTTTTACATAAAACAGTTAATCTATGATGTCTTGTTCGTTAAGTTATGTTCAACCTAGACAAATCTGGTTTCTTTTCATGTATTTGTGGTTCCAAGTAGTTAATTGAGGTATAGAAACTTGGCCCACATCTTAAGCTATTTTATTAGAAAATGATATGGAAATGAGAAATGGTGTCCATGTAGCATCAGGATTTTTGGAAATGTCATCCAACTGTTGAACATGTGCGGTTATTTTACACCAAATGTTACATTAAAATAAAAAGTTCTACATTGGACTTTGGTAAATGTAGAACCTAAAAAAGAAGAAAGAGTTGGAAAATATCCATTTTGAAAATTTCACTTGGATGTCACATAATATGCCCCAACTTCATGGAATGAGCCATATAGAAGAATAGAGGATGAAGTTATAACATGAATTTAATAATTCCTCCTTCCCTTCTACACTTTCGCAGGTACGTTACAATGGCAACATGACCACATGCCGAGGTTTCTGGAGGCCTAGCTCAGGTAAACTCCAACTGCAGTGGCAGCAGAAGTATATAGAAGAATAGAGGAGAAAGTTATAACATGAATTTAATAATTCCTTCTTCCCTTCTACACTTTCGTAGGTACGTTACAATGGCAACATGACCACATGCCGAGTGTTCTGGAGGCCTAGCTCAGGTAAACTGCAGTGGCAGCAGAAGTATATAGAAGAATAGAGGAGAAAGTTATAACATGAATTTAATTATTCCTCCTTCCCTTCTACACTTTCGCAGGTACGTTACAACGGCAACATGACCACATGCCGAGTGTTCTGGAGGCCTAGCGGCACAGCGGTGGAAGACCACAGGATACAGGAGATCCTCAATCAATATGCGCCAAAGATCAGGTACATTGTTACAAATAATTATAGTAGAGGAGTACAGGCATTAACCCTAACCTTACCAGAGGCCACAAAAGGCCGCAGCAAATAGCCTCTGTGCCGTGTGCTCCACGATTCGTGGCACGATCCGGCAAGCTGTCAAATGGTCTCAAAATGTTTCAAGCTCCCCCGTTAGCGCAGTCAGTTAGTCGGTCGCCTGGTGGGGGGGGGGGGGGGGGGGGGGGGGGTTGCAATGACATTAGAAAGGTATGTGCCACCCGGAAGACCCCCTTTTTACCATCTTCTGCTCACTCTTAAGACCCCCTTTTGAGCCTGCATCAGCTCTTAACCCTAACCCTCCTGGACACTCCAAAAGCATGACAGTGCTACAATCTTGTACCGCGCTCAGCGCGTGGTTTAACTTGTTAAAAAAACTTAAGTTTTTTAACCTCCCCGTGTAGCTCAGTCGGTAGAGCATCAGACTTACACGCATGCAGCCTGGGTTTTGAAAATTCAAAAATTGTGAAAATTTGTATTCCAAAGTTAAAAAATTGACGTTCTCCTAAACAAATTTTGGAGGAAAATCAGTTCTTAAGCTCCTACTTTTCGGGTAATTGCTATTGAATGGTGAAAAAAGAAACAATCCTCCAACCTTACTCAGTACAGTCATAAACTTAACTGATCAGTTGCAAATTAGGACCTATTCCATATTAATAGCAGAGGAACCACAGCTTAGAAATAGTAATAGAAATGGAAATAGTACCCGCCCGCCTCCCCATAGCGGGGAACTTTTGTGTCGGGCGGGCGTAAACGCCTGACTGGCCGGTACAAAAATTTGAACTCACAGTGCAAGTGCATTACACTTGCTGGTGGAATTTCTGTTGGGCAGGTATTTTTTGTGAGTTACCTGCCTGCCTGGCTGGTTGCATTTTTTTTTGAAGTTCCAGTCTTGTTACCAGGCATGAAGATTGTAGCATCGTTTAGCATCATGTTATTGATTTAGCTGCAACATTCTGGATAGAAAACGTGTGGTGCCCGTGCATTAGACACTTTCAATGTACTCTGCATATTTTTAGTTTCCTGGTTTCTGATTGGTTTGTGAACTTACTGAAATGGTGATCCTGCCAAAGTTTATAAAATCGAAAATAGTTTCACCTGAAAAAGAAAAGAAAAAATACACTATTGTTTGGTCAGCTCCATATTGGTGAGCCTTCTTACGACAACAAATAAATGCAGAAGGTAGTTGACGCGCATGTAGGCAACAGGCCCACTGTGCATCATATGCGAGACATGTGATTGCAACCAAATTTATGTGCGTATGGACAACATTGCCCGCATACGATTAGATTAATTGTGCATGGACAGAGATAAAAATGTACATTTCTCACCAATTTGGAACTGACTCAACTATTATAGTCTGTCTGACCCTACACTAAGGATACACCCACACCACCCTCAGCGTTTATCCCATAATACTACAAAATATATAATAGATAGGGGCTTTTCTTTTGTTTAGATCCGGCAAGGTAAACTATAAACGCTGCAAGAACGTGTATGTTGCAAAAAACAGCCATATGTAATGATATAGATTGGTTGAGGAATTGAACTTGCTTGGGAGCGCTAGAGCGTGGCCACTGTACTACACTAGACGAACTGTTTTGGCAAAAGTTGTTGATAAAGATATATTTAATATGGAGTTATTCAAGTATCACATTTCTTACATCCTCATACTTCTTTCAAAATTAAAACAATGAGGCGATTAGCATTTTATACAATGGAAATTGTTCATTAGGACTCCAGCTTCTTGTGGGTGCTGTTCAATCTCTTATCGCTTCAGTATTACGTGCACTTAGACTAGGGCTATGAGAATTGAGCATAAAATGTCGCAAGTAGTATGGGGGTTCCATGTTCAAAATGGTGACAGGCCGAAATGCTATGTGATGCAGGAAGATCATCAAGGCTGCTGTGGGATGCACCTAAATGGTTGGCCGGATTGTTTGTCATTTTCAATTTTTCGTCTGGCACAAAACTTTGTTTTAATTTAGATACCTTTTTCAACCATGCCTTTTAAGCTCCGTAGTTTTTGGGATCATCGCGATCTCTTCATTCAGCGTAGTGTATACTTCCCTCCACTTGTCACATGACCATTTTGTTGGCGATCACATGACAGACAGCAGGTCATCGGAGATGGTAGGTAGGTAGTAGCCGGTGTCTCGGTTGTGAATTCATACACTCTTAGTAGTTACAAACCAATCAGAAACCAGGAAACTAAAAAAAGGTATTGGTTTGTTTTATTTTTATTTTTATTTTTTTGTGAATGTTCTGTTTATCCTTCCATACAGACACTACCTCATATCACATCATGTCCTCGGAAAGATTCCTCAGTTGTGTTTTGTTACGGAAAAAGCCTCCGCAAACGCCGCCGAGGTAGAGAGACTATTAAGCATTGCCGATATGGGTCCACCAGAGGAAGAGGGAACACATACACTGTCAGTAGTAGACGAGGATGTGGAAAGGGACGAGCTGTCGCTAACGGGTGTAGAGGGAGATAGCGTTGATGAAGTGGGTATTGATGCAAATGAAAGTTTGTTTGGAATCGATCATAGTGTTATCAATCAAAAGATTCACTTACATAAAATGAATGTGGATTCCCAAGAAGAGCATCTTCAAGAGACAGGTCCAGTTGCCGATGACGGTGATGACCTTGCTAAGACTTTCCAACAATTCCAAAAGGATTTGAAACGCCAAAAGACTAAAAAGTCCAAAAGTAGTGTGAGAAGAGAGGGCAGTGCGTATAGGGGTGAGCTCAGTGGAATGGAATCGGAGGAAAGTCGGAACTTGGATTTTGAGAATGAGAATATGGAGCTTGACGATTATGACGGTGATGAATTTGAAATCCATAGTGACAGTGATGATTCTGGTTATGATGGTCGTAAATAAAAAAAAAGTTATTGTAGCACAGTGGAACCTCGTTACCACAAAATACCTGTTAACACAAAGTGTTATTCAAGTCACAAGCTTATATTTTACCATTATAATATGACTGGATAACACAAATTCATGTTACCACAAACTATAATATGACTGGATAACACAAATTGTTGTTAACACAAACTAAAATGTGTGGCCCAGGGCAACTTTGTCTTAACGAGATTCCACTGTACACAATGATATAGATTTGTACAAGTCTTTCCTGGATTAACCTCCCTTCCTTTCATTTTGCCCCGGGGGGGGGGGGGGCACTGACATTGGAAAAGGGTATAGGTATGTGTCGCGCTGAAGACCCCCTTTTTTACCCTCTGCTGCTAGTTCATGACCCCCCCCCCTGCATCAGTTCTTAAGACCCCAATTTTATTGAAAATTCAACAACAAAAAATCGCGAAATTTTGCGTTCCAAAGCTCCAATTCTTCGAAAATGTTGCGTTCTAAAACCAACAAATTTGAAAATTTGCGTTCTTGCTAATCAAAATTGAACTATAGGCCAGTTCTCAAGACCTACTTTTTAAAAAAAATCAGTTCCTAAGACCCTATTATCGTCATAAAGTCCACTCAGTTCAGTTCTGTAGCCCCCCTTTTTAAGACCCTGTGCGGCACACCCCTACCAAAAAAAATTGAGTGCCCCCCCCCCCCGGATTTTGCCCCCTTTCTGAAATTTACCAATCAAAATTGTTAACTTTATTTGTTGGGAGTGGCTGTTTTTCATAATAATTCAACCAGCATGCTTATATAGGCTTTTTAAGCCTGACCCGAGCAATTTGCTTGAGTCTGGTCCCTTCAGGACCCAAGCGTGTGTCTGTGCGGACCGACCGTATAAACAAACAAACTTGGTGTCCTTATAATGGGGTCATTGCCTATCAACTTTTCAAGCCATAAATACAACAGTACAAATCAGGCTTTTTAGGCCAGCAGGGAAAGACTTGTAGGAATCATAATTGATTATGTAAGAAATCAGTGGAGGGATCCATGGTTTACTGGTTGGGTAGTATACAGATACAACATGGTATAGAGGGAAGTAGTGTGAATTACTGGCCCCGAGGTGTTGGATGAGTGCGTCTACTTCCCGACGCGTAGCGGAGGGAAGTAGACGCACTCATCCAACACCGAGGGGCCAGTAATTCACACTACTTCCCGATATAAGCCATGTTGTATTTGTTTTACTATACATCATAAATATTCATCACGAAATTATAAAAACTTACAACTAAATCCGTCTCTAAAAGTTCCGCGAAACGACCAGCAGCAGACGACGCCATTTTGCATGTTTTGACAACAACAAAATAACCATGCTCGTCGCCAGAATGCAAAGTTCTATACAATGTGACGTGTATACGTTTGTTGAACTGTTTCGTTCAGGGGATGAGACTGTTTCGTTCAGGGGGTGCGGTAGTTGCCTTCTAGGGGTGCGGTAGTACCCTTATATTTTCACTGCGTCTGCGTCTTTCCCGTACGCGAGGAAGTAGGCTAAATACTGAAGTGCGTAGCTAACGGAATAGACCAATAGGAAACCGCGATTAGCTAATGAATATTTATGATGTATAGTAATACTACATACATGCTCATGCAGGCTAACAGCCCAAAGTGCGACTTTTGCAAGTTGCTGTGTAACTTTTGAAAATAAATTTGGAAAGAGACAACTTGTAGAATCATTCTGGTACCAAACATGACCGCCTTTTGAGGCCCTCAATATAAATCACATACTGAAAGGTTTGGTAAAAGTACATTTAATCACAATTACAAAAATTAATTTTTCTGAATGCACTGCGCAAGTCACTGCAATAGACATTATTCGTAATTGGCGCACTTACGTCAAAAGAGGGCCGTGCTATCCAACTGAGCATGCTCAGAGCAATTAGTGCTCCGAAAACGAGGCTAGAGTGATGTAGTGGTGAACTTTGCACTAAACATGTTCATACTTCTGAGCTGTTCAATATTTGACCTTATTACATTAGCGAAATAAACTTGAATGTATAAACCAGGCCTTCTCAATTAGATTTTGTGAAGCACCACTTTTGAGATATTAGTGATCTAGAAGCGCCACTATCCCTGCGAGCGTAGCGAAAAACGGGTTATGGTTCCTGGTGCAGGGGGGGGGGGGGGGGGGGGGGGTCCAAGGGGCAAAGAAGCTCATGGGTTTACCCCCTTTTAAGAGGCTAAGGAGAGCTATATTTGCATGCAATATGGTACAAGAAATACAGAGATGTTGATGGTAAAATATACAAAAAATGGTAGCAAATGTAGTGATAATCAATAGGCCTACTAATAATAATCATGACTTATCCCACTGCAGTTAGTGGCTGAAGTGGCTCTTCATGCTTTTTTTTAAATTTAATTTTTTTCTTCTTCTCCATGCGTCCTTCCGCGCGCCACTCGGACTGATGCAATGCGCCACAAGTGGCGCGCGCGCCACCATTTGAGAAGGCCTGGTATAAACTATCTATTCCACTAGTTAGAAATGAAATGTTTGCTGGTAACCGACACTATGTAGGAAAATGTTTATCGGCGTGACATCAGGTATGTCTCCCTCTTTGACATGAAATCACCAATTACGAATAACGTCTATCACATGCCGCAATTCTTCACATTCACATGGATTTTTTTTCTTCAAAAAAGGTTTACACTATTAAATGTTGTGTACAACATGAATGTTCATAATACCGGGTGGTTCAAAAAAAAGTTGACCCAACTTCAAAGTATTTTTTCAACCACATTTATAGTTTCAGATAATTTTTGTTTACTTAGTCTTGATCAGCAGTAAATTTTGAAATTATCCTGAACAAATGGCGCGTTTAGCTTGTTTGGTTCTTCAGATATGGTTCATTACAGAAAGCATACACAAATCTGACTTGTCCATGGGAGTGTCATTTAATTTTATCTTCAACAAAACAGCATGCTCTAGATTCAGAATTGAAAAATCCGCCCTTACAAAGTATCCCAATCTCTGCTTATTTGTCATTCACATTCAACAAAGAAACGTAGGTAGGTAGGTACGTCATGCACCAGGCAGATGTTCCAGATGTCTCGTTTTTTTTCTTCTTCTCCTTTTCTTACAATTTGTGACCAATCGTGTGTAAGTCCACTTTGTGCATTCTATCTCTACTAAAGGACGCTCCCGTGGACAAGGCAGTTTTGTGCATGCTCTCTGTAATGAACCATATCTAAAGAACCAGCCAAGCTAAATTTACCATTTGTTCAGGATAATTTCAAAACTTACTGCTGATCAAGACTAAGTAAACAAAAATTCTCTGAAACTATAAAATGTAGTTGAAAAGTTACCTAGAACTTGGGTCAACTTTTTTTTGAACCACCCGGTAAAGATACAGAATTGTGTATGTTTGTAAAGCTATGAGCATGGATATTATTCATCATAATAAAATATAGACTTAGAACCATCTTTGTTGGATTGAATAGTGACATTTCTAGTTACTTTAACAATCGTACACATGTTTTTGGTTTTTTCCCCTTTTTGTCTCGCCTGATGTAATCAGAAAGAGACTATGTTATCACTATTTCTGTCCGGCGTATGGCGTATGCCGTATGCCGTCCGCCGTCCGCCGTCCGCCGTCAGCCGTGTGCTAAGAAATACCTTTGTGACGCGATATCTGGAGATCCGTAAGGCCTATTGTGATGGGACTTGGTGGAGGGAAGGGGGGTGGTGCGTTCTGTTGCTGATTGATTTTTCAAGGTCATCGGGGGTCATTCAAGGTCATCGGGGTCAAATATGCTTAAAACTTTACACAACGCGATATCTAGAGATCCGTAAGGCCTATCTTGATGGGACTTGATGTCAGGGAAGGGGGTGGGGTGTTCTTTTGCTGATTAGATTTTCAAGGTCATTGGAGGTCATTCAAGGTCATCGGGGTCAAATATGGGGTCAAATAAGATCCGTAAGGCCGATCTTGATGGGATTTGGTGGAGGGAAGGGGGTGGTGTGTTCTTTTTGCTGATTACATTTTCAAGGTCATCGGAGGTCATTCAAGGTCATCGGGGGTCAAATATGGGGTCAAATAGATCAGTAAGGCCTATCTTGATGGGATTTGGTGGAGGGAAGGGGGGTGGTGTGTTCTTTTTGCTGATTAAATTGTCAAGGTCACCAGAGGTCATCGGGGTCAAATATGGGGTCAAATAGATCAGTAAGGCCTATATTGATGAGATTTGGTGGAGGGAAGGGGAGTGGTGTGTTCTTTTTGCTGAATAAATTTTCAAGGTCATCAGAGGTCATTCAAGGTCATCGGGGGTCAAATAAGATCCATAAGGCCTATCTTGATTGGATTTGGTGGAGGGAAGGGGGATGGTGTGTTCTTTTTGTTCTTAATTTTTCGGGGTCATCAGGGGTCAAATATGGGGTCAAATATATCAGTAAGGCCTATCTTGATGGGATTTGGTGGACGGAAGAGGGATGGTGTGTTCTTTTTGTTGATTAATTTTTCGGGGTCATTGGGGGTCAAATATGGGGTCAAATAGATCAGTAAGGCCTATCTTGATGGGATTTGGTGGACGGAAGGGGGATGGGGTGTTCTTTTTGTTGATTATTTTTTCGGGGTCATCGGGGGTCAAATATGGGGTCCAATAGATCAGTAAGGCCTATCTTGATGGGATTTGGTGGACGGAAGAGGGATGGTGTGTTCTTTTTGTTGATTAATTTTTCGGGGTCATCGGGGGTCAAATATGGGGTCAAATAGATCAGTAAGGCCTATCTTGATGGGATTTGGTGGACGGAAGAGGGATGGTGTGTTCTTTTTGTTGATTAATTTTTCGGGGTCAAATATGGGGTCAAATAGATCAGTAAGGCCTATCTTGATGGGATTTGGTGGACGGAAGAGGGATGGGGTGTTCTTTTTGTTGATTATTTTTTCGGGGTCATCGGGGGTCAAATATGGGGTCAAATAGATAAGTAAGGCCTATCTTGATGGGATTTGGTGGACGGAAGATGGATGGTGTGTTCTTTTTGTTGATTACTTTTTCGGGTCATCGGGCGTCAAATATGGGGTCAAATATGGGGACAAATAGATCAGTAAGGCCTATCTTGATGGGATTTGGTGGAGGGAAGGGGGGTGGTGTGTTCTTTTTGTTGATTAATTTTTCGGGGTCATCGGGGGTCAAATATGGGGTCAAATAGATCAGTAAGGCCTATCTTGATGGGATTTGGTGGACGGAAGAGGGATGGTGTGTTCTTTTTGTTGATTAATTTTTCGGGGTCATCTGGGGTCAAATAGATCAGTAAGGCCTATCTTGATGGGATTTGGTGGAGGGAAGGGGGTGGTGTGTTCTTTTGGTTGATTAATTTTTTGGGGTCATCGGGGGTCAAATATGGGGTCAAATAGATGAGTAAGGCCTATCTTGATGGGATTTGGTGGAGGGAAGGGGGGTGGTGTGTTCTTTTTGTTGATTAATTCTTCGGGGTCATCGGGGGTCAAATATGGGGTCAAATAGATTAGTAAGGCCTATCTTGATTGGATTTGGTGGAGGGAAGGGGGGTGGTGTATTCTTTTTGCTGATTAAATTTTCACGCTCATCGGAGGTCATTCAAGGTCATCTGGGGTCAAATAAGATCCGTAAGGCCTATCTTGATGGGATTTGGTGGACGGAAGAGGGATGGTGTGTTCTTTTTGTTGATTCATTTTTCGAGGTCATCAGAGGTCATCTGGGGTCAAATAAGATCCGTAAGGCCTATCTTGATGTGATTTGGTGAAGGGAAGGGGGTTGGTGTGTTCTTTTTGCTGATTACATTTTCAAGGTCATCAGAGGTCATCTGGGGTCAAATAAGATCTGTAAGGCCTATCTTGATGTGATTTGGTGTAGGGAAGGGGGTGGTGTGTTCTTTTTGTTGATTACATTTTTCAAGGTATTACATCCCTTGCATTAACTACAATGCATACCTCTGTGACAGTGCTACATTGTATCATGTGTTTCATCATCATTTCTTTCAAGTCACTTTTGATGAACAGGCGAGACGCGCCGTTCGAGAACCGCCTTGTCTATATAAATATGCATTATAAATACAGTCTTATTTCTAAAATTTTAGTTTAATTACTCTGAATACAAAGAAGTAATCCAAATGTATACTCTATTTGTCTTCCTCTGGACAGTGACATCATTTTACAGGCGCAGCATTTACGCATGTGTATGTATCTTCCGTCTTTCTATACTTGTGTGTATATGCCAGCGCCCTGAATAGGCACGCGCATTTATGTGCTGCAATTAGTAGAATACATACACAGTTCAACAAAAATACGTTCCCCTTTAGATTATGCCTGATATTTTTAAAATGAGTTGCTCCATCGGAACGATTTTTGGCACACATTAATGTATGTGTGCACAGCAATACTAGAAGGGGGTTATAACTACGCAGGTGTTGTAACGCATGAATGAGCACACTTCCTCCATTCAATGTACCTCCATTCAATGTACCTCAATTCAAAAGTTGCTAAATTATTTATTGAAAAGAAATTAAGGAGGATGGCTAAGCAGCTTGAACCAGGGTCTTTGCTTGAACACCGCAGTTGTTGTACTGCTTGAATGAACACACATTGACTGGAGGAATACCTCATTTCAATAGGTGAAAATGTGGTGTTCAAGCAAAGACCCTGGTTCATGCTGCTTACCCATCCTCCTTCAATACATCATTAAGCAACGATTGAATTGAGGTATTCCTCCATTCAATGTGTGCTCATTCAAGCATTACAACACATGCACAGTTATAGCCTCGTTCTTGTGTTGCTGTGCACACATACATTAATGTGTGCTAAAAATCGTTTCGCTGGAGTAACTAATTTCAAAAATATCAGGCATAATCTAAAGCAGAACTTATTTTTGATGAACTGTGTAGTTACATCACTGTCTCGTAATGGATAAATAGACTATAGACGCACAATTTTGGCTGCACACATACATCACACATTACAATGTACTAATCCTCTGCTGTAAAGAGGCTTGCCAATTTGTAACTGATCAAACTATAGTGTTTCTAATGATGGGAGTAAAATTCACTTCAAATTTGCTTACATGTAGAACAGTACATGAGCTTTCAGTGAGTATGGTATACAGGGTGTCCCAGAAAGAATTATACAGGGTGTATCAGAATGATCTATACCGAGGTAATACAATTTATTTTGGTATAAACTTTATTGATATTGTCCAAACCGTTTTCAAATATATCTTGCGCAAACGTTCAGCTTTCTTAGGAATTTTAGATTTTGAAAATAGGACATTTTTGATGGAGAATACAGACTTTTTTGTAACGATAGTAGATTTCAAGTTTTTGTCGAAATGATCCATTATGAAAATCTATAAAGTCACTAACCCTTTTAAACATTAAATTATTTCTGAAATATTATTCACATTATTATTGCACCTTTTTATTTTAATTAGCTTTTTGATAACAATCGTGTTGATGTGTGCTTAGAAAACAAAGCTTTGATTGAATAGGGCAGGATTTGTTTAGCTTGTATGGTTTTAACCTTTCTTTCTTTCGCGGGTGTTTTGAATATAACTTATGAGGTGTGGGGTTCATTGTTTGAAATGCTGGTAGTGCTAGGTAGAATAGCTGTAAAGATAAATTATTTGAGCCAAAATATGAAAATTTGTTCTTCATCGATTTTCGATTATGTCTTGCCACAGCGGAACAAAAAAAGATATCTCAATGAAATTAAAGTAATAAACATTTTTACCATCATATATTAAATTTGAAACACTTTTTGTTTTATATTTTTTGTATGTTTTTGAAACCCGGTATAGATCATTCTGATACACCCTGTACCGTGTTTGAAAAAATAATAAAAATATGAAAACAACATTGCAGTCCAAGTCTAGAGCCTGCGGTATAGTGAGAAACGTGTATCCTACTTTGTTAATTTCATCAAAATATCTGTATCCGTTTCGATATGGCTTTACATTATAGAAAATCTGTGAAAACCTGTTTATCACTTTCAGCGTATTTCAATTGAGAAAGCTCACACCAAACTTTAAAACGGCTGCTTAAGAAAGTAAGATATAAACAATTCCTTCGCCCCATTCAAATAATGCTTCATAAAACGTCACCAACAGTTGATATCTATTAATTTTGAAGTGGAAATCAAAAGAGGAAAAAGAAAATTATAGATAAATTACTGGTATATCATTTAAATTGAGCTTTGTGCCGAATCTAGTCAATTATGTTATGAGTTTCAAAAAAGGTACTTTTGGTAAAACTTGGAATTTCCCATTTTTACAAAAGAGTCAATTTTTTCTGTCAGAAACGTCTGATTTTTAAAATTCAAAATTCCACAGAAAACTAAATGTATATCGATGTTAAAATCATAGGCACTTTGACCAATAACAATGGTATTCACGGCTAAATAAATGCACCTATCCCGGTATAAACCATTCTGTATCACCTGTACCAACATGCATTTAGGGATTATTTACTCCTATCTTCTATCATCCTAAAGGAAACATCTCGCAGAAATGAAATTTTGCAGATAACTTGGGCCCTTCAGCATGTGTAAAGTAAAACTGCCCAATGGTTAAGCTAGGAAATGGTGTTTTATCCATGTTCAGGGGCAAGAACATCTCGCAGGATTAACATTTTGCAGATACCATGAAAAATAAGGTGCTTATTGTCGCTGTTCTGTCAAAACCTTGTATGCTTTTTGGGCCCTTCAGCATGTGTAAAGTGTAACTGCCCAACGGTTATGCGTAGGAAATGGTGCTTTATACATGTTCAAGGGCAAGAGTTCTTACAAGGTGTTGATAGATATGCTTTGGCCCTTGCACATGTTTAGAGCACACCGGCCAAATAGGTTATACATATAGAAAGTATTACTTGATACATTGCTGAAAGGCCAAAAGGAAATACAAGGTTTTGACGAAACAAGGACGTTATGTCAATCTCAATTTGATGGGTAAAAAGTAGGGGGAGGGAAATTAGGTCACTCTCCTATGGCTACTAAAACCATAGACCTATAAAAGAGGGGCAATCATCTCTATTGAAATGTTGTGTACATGTAGAATTGATACTATGCGCATATCGCTCACACCTGAATGACTATACTCTATTTGGCTTCCTCTGGACAGTGACATAACTTCACAGGCGCTGCTGTTACGCACGCATATGTATCTTCCGTCTTTCAACGCTTGTGTGTATACGCCAGCACCTCGAGTAGACGTGTGTGTTATTTGCTGCAATTTGTAGAATATGCAGTTACAGCACTGTCCCATGATGGCAAAGTAGACTATATAGCACGTTTGAAACGCCTGGTAATATATCTGGGTATCGGTAGACGGTGTTGAGACGAGCATAGTTTCAAAGGAAAATACCTGCTATATCAGTGGCGTAGCTACATTTTTTTTGCAGTCAGCTCAAGAAACTTGAAAGTGGGGGTAAGGGCATCTTTTCTCCAAAACCCGGGCGTAAAATGGTTCTTGTTAATGGTTATAACGCATACATACTACATTCGGAGGGAGAGTTGGGCAGGGCTAAAATAGGGTTGGGGGACGGGGCACAAATAGGGCTGGGGCACAAAAGCATTTTTCTGCTTCCGCCCCCCCCCCCCCCCCCCCCCTGGTAGCTACTCCACTGCACTATATCCATCCATGACTACCTAATCTATGGCAAAACACACAACTTCATTATTACAAAATCAAAATATTATTTATTGCATATTTTAAAAGAGAATGTATATTAAATTGTACATTTTACTCAACTCTTGATATAATATATTGATACCGAATAAAAATGAATTGAGAGTATATAGTAACAAGGCACTACAATGTTTGCAAGCAATCTGCCTTCAGTTTTACAGGAATATTTCTTTGAGCCCTGGTGATTCACTGGCGAAATGATGAGTCCTATATAGTTCAGTCTATACCAAATTGGCGAATCTACTTACAGTAACGAATTAATACAGAAGGGCGTATGCGCGCACAGATCTTGCATTATACAACATGGAGCACTGCAAATCGTATTCGAATGCTTGGATTACTTTTGCTCCCGGAGAGGTAAAACTGGATATTTCACACCAATTTGGAACTAATTAAACCACATATTTCTCCCTGGTATCTAAATCACACAACCTTATGGAATGATAGTACATGTCGCAGACTTTATATGACAATAATTTCAATCTTGATTTAGGGCAGTGGTTCTCAACATTATTTAACGGAGCGCCACAATTATGAGATAAAATGTATGATGAAGCGCCAAATGCACCCATTTTCTTATGTATTTCATTTTCTTATGCATTTCCCAAGCACCAACCACCATTGCTCCAAGCGCCACATTTGGCGCATGCGCCGCCAGTTTAGAAGCCCTGGTTTAGGGACTTAAAGTGTGATTCAGTTGACAGTGTTAATAAAATTACACATATCACTTCACCAGTATATATTACACATGGCAGCTATTACAGAAGGCAATTTTTGAGTTTATTCCTAAAGCTGCCCTGAGTTAATTTGAGTACATATCGATGGTTCAGCATGTATAATAGACAATTAGATTTAACATACGGCAGCCATTGCAAATAAAGCCCTTACTGAAAACCTGAGACCACTTTAAGGTAAAATAGGAATGATTCAGCTGTAAACCCTCAAATTGCTTTATTAAGAGCTTATTATTATAATAATATGTGACCCAACATGAGTAAATGAGGCACAATGCGGGAAATATGAATATTGAGTTATTGATATCATGATTAAATGTATATGTCAAGGGACATTTTGAAACCAAAGTCAATGTCATAGCACATTCCAAACCAAAGTTACAGATGATCGAAAATCACTTGGGTGTCAAAACATCCAATACAAATTGTCAAGTTATGGGCTTTTAAAGTTTGGTTTTGTTAACAAATCAATGGTAAAATAATGAAGATTAAATTCCTCAAAATGTAGTTTAACTCTTTATTTTTATGAATTTGAGTCTTTGGTTAGATACAAGATGTATCAAAGATCAGAAATAAGACTTGTTCTAAATTTGACTTATTTTGACCTTTTCCCACATTTGTGCTCTTTTAAGAGCACAATTAATGTGCTGTGTACGTTGCTAATTGGATTTAAAAATCCAATTAGCAACGTACCTTCCACCTCATTTACTCATGTTTACGTCACATATACTGAGTACTGTATTGTAGGCAGTTATTGGATTTACTCCCAATGCGACAAAACAAACTCTGTTCTACAGTCAAACGAACCTCTAAGGTAGGGTCGGTAGGTCAGGCGTTGTTTTTGTTTTTCAACATTTTCAAGAAAAGTTTGGTAAATTTCATCCATTTTTGAAATGTTCAAAAAAATTCAAAAATGTTTCAAACATTTTTTTTAAAATTCAACAACAAAAAAGTTTTGTTCAAAAAAATAATGGGTCGGCCATGCCTGAAGAACAGGTGTTGTTTTATTCACTTATCGTACATTGACATTTTCTGAATTCTTATGGTCCCAAATCTGAAATGATTCCCATACTGACAACTTCTGTGTACATGATCCTATTGCTATTCAACACACCATCTTATGGTTAACCCATATATTCTGCTCTAAACCAAAGAAGATTTTAAAGACACCACCACAAATGAATTACGTTTTTTCAAAATTCCCTTATTCTGGTCTCCAATTTGTCTCGGTTCCCATAGACATATATGCACAAAATCATAGCATCATAGCGCGTTCATCGTGGGAGCTCTTAGATTCTAGTTTACATCAATTGACATGATTAATACATCAATTATCAGTGTTCCTTTTTCTTATTTCTAAAACTTAAGAGCTCGACAAATGCATCCTGTGAAAAAAAGCTTTAGTTGGCTGGCGTTTCCGCAATGCATTGTGGGAAGACCTTAAAATCTTCTTTGGCTCTAAACTGAGACCCCTTATCTAAATAAATCTCATCACATAGCACCAATAGAGACACCTCACAGGCTGAAGGGACAACAGTTTAGTGTTATAAATTCAAATAACTAAAACATAGAGATATTTCCCTTTAAGGCCACAAAAAAAACACCTTGTTTACGGACCTCTCAGGTTGGGTCTGTCAGTCAGGCCATTTTTTCCCTTCAAAATGAACGTAAACATTTAAAAATATCTCAAAAAATGTTGCTGTAATTTGTAATTTGACGTGACAACAAATTTATTTCGGTCGGTATTCATTTGCCCATGAAAAATACTTTCACCAATTTAAAAAAAAATGGGTCGGTCGGGCCCGTCGAACAGGATGGTTTTTTTAGTCGCCTTATCACCAATGTTGTAAAATCAGTACCAATACCAAAATGGAATTTATTCAGACATTCATATTTCACTACAAAATAGCCCTCTGGACTGTGCACTGGCAGCGATCTGGGTAGAAGTTGCTAATGATGTGGGTACCCGTCCCATACCTACAAACCACTACAGTGCTAATGGTAGCGTGTGGTTCACTGGTGTATCTCGTGCCACGATCCGCCGGACTATCAAATGGTCAGTGTTGGAGTCGAGTCCTCATCATCCGAGTCCGAGTCCGAGTCCGAGTCCGAGTCCTTGAGGAAAGGACTCGAGTCCGAGTCCGAGTCTTTGCCAATTTTTATGTCCGAGTCCGAGTCCGAGTCCGAGTCCGAGTCATCAATATCCGAGTCCGAGTCCGAGTCCGAGTCCTTATGTATCAAATTCAAAACGCAGTTCACCAAAAGGGACAACAGTTTAGTGTTATAAATTCAAATAACTAAAACATAGAGATATTTCCCTTTAAGGCCACAAAAAACACACCTTGTTTACGGACCTCACAGGTTGGGTCTGTCAGTCAGGCCATTTTTTCTTCCTCATTTTTTCCCTTCAAAATGAACGTAAACATTTAAAAATATCTCAAAAAATGTTGCTGTAATTTGTAATTTGACATGACAACAAATTTATTTCGGTCGGTATTCATTTGCCCATGAAAAATACTTTCACCGATTTAAAAAAAAATGGGTCGGTCGGGCCTGTCGAACAGGGTTTCTTTTTTTGTCGCCTTATCACCAATGTTGTAAAATCAGTACCAATACCAAAATGGAATTTATTCAGACATTCAAACTGCATATTTCACTACAAAATAGCCCTCTGGACTGTGCACTGGCAGCGATCTGGGTAGAAGTTGTTAATGATGTGGGTACCCGTCCCATACCTACAAACCACTACGGTGATATAAAATGGTAGCGTGTGGTTCACTGGTGTATCTCGTGCCACGATCCGCCGGACTATCAAATGGTCTCGGAAAAGTTAACTTTTTCGAGCTGACACTGTTGGCGCAATCAGTTAGACGGCGGACTGCCACGCCGGCAGCCCCGGTTGATCCCCAGCCCTGATGGCGAAAAATGATTTTTTTTTTTTACCCAAAAATAATTTGACCCATTTTCCTCCTGATAGCTTAATTGTTAAAAACAAACCCGGGGAATTAGCGTTAAATTAGACTGTAGACTATGCTACAATTTGTTTGTTCAGTGAGATGACAAATTGCCCCAAAAAATTTCAAGAATTCTGAAGAACTAAAATTTGTGTCAGAAAATTCCAATGAAAAGAGCTCACTTAAAAAAAGACAAGCCTCTCACACACCGACAAGGACACTTTGTGAATGAGACGAGGGGGCCTACCCACTCAGTCTTCTTGATCTAGAAATCGTAATCATTTCATGACATCAATCACACACTGTAAAAGTGGATATTTTCGCGCGTGTCATTTTTTGCGCTTTGCACATTTTGAACAATATTGCTTGATTTGATTTTTGAGATTTTGAGCATCTTTACATAGACCTACATACAAAATGAATATTTGTGCGCGTTTTTATTTTTTGCACTTGCTGATTTTAGCGCGAAAAGCGCAAACATTAATGCGGCGCGAAAATGTCTATTTTTACAGTACTTTGATGAGGAAGACAGCACTGGCTGTCAAAATCTGTACGGAAAATGGGCAAGTTTCTTTTATTGGAATTTTCTACTAAACAATTCTACCAATAGAAACATAAATTGTCTATGTTTGATGCCATATATATTTTACACTAAAGCTAAATTTATATTAAATATTATAAATCTATAGATATACATACAAAATGAATATTTGTGCGCGTTTTTATTTTTGTGCGCTTGCTGATTTTAGCGCGAAATGTGTGAACATTAATGTAGTGCGAAAATGTCAACTTTTACAGTACTAGGAAGACAGCACATTGGCTGTCAAAATCTGTATGGAAGACAGGCAAGTTTCTTTCATTGGAATTTTCTACTAAACAATTCTACCAATAGAACATAATTTGTAAATGTTTGATGCCATATATATTTTACACTAAAGCTAAATTTATATTAAATATTATAAATCTATAGATATAAAAATATATACCATGTTATATATCATATAAGGCGAAAAGGGAAAATGAACTGTTTTTACGAGCAAACATATCTTGGTTGTGGAATGGGGTCAACATATTACTGAGCTGCTTATAAAACATCGGAATAACTATAGAACACATCTCGCATCCAAAGAAGATTTTAAACACACCACCACAATGCATTGCGTTTTTTCAAAATGCCCTAATTCTGGTCTCCAATTTGTATCGGTTCCATAGACATGCATACAAGCATGGCTTCAAAGCGTGTTCATCGTTGGAGCGCTTAGGTTCTAGTTCACATCAATGAATAAATCAGTGTTTCTTTTTCTTATTTCTAAAATTTAAGAGCTCAACAAATGCATCGTGTCAGAAAAAAAGCTTTAGTTGGCTGGTGTTCTCGCAATGCATTGTGGGAAGAAATTAAAATCTTCTCTCTAACCAAGCACTTGGTTCTATAGTTATGCCCTAGTATCTTGGGGTGTGCAACTAAATTGGAAGCTTCTTCATCTGGGAACTTTTGTGTGATCATGATGGCGCTGTAGCGCTGTCTGTCGTCTGCTAAGGTATAGACTTACATCAAGTCTGTCAGACACAAACAACAAAGGTATGGTGCATATTTAAAGGGAAGTGACAAACTAAGCTAAAAATGTATAAAACAAACAATTAAACGTGATTTAATCATATTCGAGGTGGTAAAAACCATGCAGCACGTAAGGGTTTAAGATAAAAAAATTGAAACTGCACAATTTTTCAGGATCTTTTCCAACAATTCCGTGTAAACTCCAATTAAGTCTATACTTAAGCAGACGACAAGCAGCGCCATCAAGATATGATCACACAAAAGTTTAAATTCCTGGATGAGCTCATTCAAATAGCTTAGAAAATGCGACCTGTCATTTACGTATGCACAGTATAGGAGTGTCCTATTCCAAAAGTAATAGTATTTCTGCTGATATCATGAGTTCTAAAATCACATATCATGCAAGATTTTAAAAAAAATACAAGTGATACTGTTTTTTGAAACGCCCACATTTGAGTTTGATATATTCATTTGTACAGAAAAAAAAAATTATGAGTTGATAATAAATAAAGAATAATAGATTCTACAGTTTGGTCTGTCAGGTGAATTAAACAGGGTCTCCCTTGTATTGCCTTAGGATTTGTATACCTACAATGTATGATTTGTTCCATCTATACACAACACATGTGATTACAATCTCGGGAATGAATGAATGAGTGAATAAAAAGAGTTGATTCAAAATCAAAAAATTCCCATTCATTTGCCATTTGTTGAGAAATCTGATATTAATTTGTGATTATTGTTGAGTTGTTTTTGTTTTGTGTTTTAGGGGGTGAATTGATAAAGCTTGACCAAACACCTAATTGCCACAGATACATTGATCCTTTTCATTATCACATCAGAAATGCTCATATACTCGTATATAGGCTTTTCAAGGCCCAACTCTTTTTGGTATTTTCAGTACTAATTTGAGCTTGGTCCAAAGAAGGCAAGGTATGTTTCCATGGCAACAACTACTTATTTTAGTCAAACAAACAACAAGCATAATTACATATCTATTGTGTTAATATATTAAAATACAAAAATATCAAAACTGTAATACATAAAAACATAGTACTGAAAGGAAATTCAAATTAGTATTATATTGAATTATAAATGTAATACAATCATATACAGGGTGTCCCAAAAGTGTCGATATCTTTTTAAAGCTTTGTATCTCTCTTGAAACAAGTTGCAATACCAAAATGAAAACATATTTAGATAGAGAAAACTTATTTTGATACCCAACTTGACCCCCATTTTCTGAGGCCTCTTAATATAAAACCCTAGCTGAAAGGTTTGGTCATATAACTCTCATTATCGTTTAGTAAGTGTACATACTTCAATCTCATTGGTTAACACGTATGAAATCTGATCCATATCGTGTAAACAACAAGTCAAACCACACGATATATTCCATATCGTCGATTAACCGCGTTACCAGATGGCGCGAAATGATATTACGTGTAAAGCGATTGCTTTGCGTCTGTGGAAGAGTTGCTCAAAATACGACATGTAAAATAAACAAATAAAATGGCGGATGATTTAAATGCAACCGAGTCGATTTCTGTTACATTCTGAGGCCGAAATATACCGCAAAAAGGTCTAACCCACGCCAAAAAATAAAGGATCTGCATATAACCTAACCAGACATGTTTTTCGCGATGATTTTATGGACAGAGGCGATGGCGCAGAGCCTGTTAAAGGGTTGAATTTTACGGAGGTAAGGAAGGGAAGGGAAGAGAATTCAGCGCCTTGCTCTAACTAGATACTAGTATTGTTTGCGGCCTCATGTGATATGACATGCCAAACCATAGGTATTTTTCCGTATTGTGTGAACATGCAGGGGATAACTAATAATACCATACAATTGTTCAACTAGCAGGACTCGTGGTGTATGTCGCTGTAATCACATGCTGCATGTTTCTCCCATTCCATTCATGTCGATTTCTCCCCAAAAGGCTTACACTTATTATATTTTGTGCACAACATTAATAATGTTCATATTATTAAATTAATGTTCATATTATTAATATTCATATTAAGGATTGAAATTAAATCTTAATATGAACATTAATAATGTTCATATTAAGGATTATTTCAATCTGAAATTTAAAAAAAGATTCATCATGGGCAACCTTTATTCTTGCCCCTACCTCTTTCCCTCTCCTGCTCCCTTGATTTTATTATGCTTATTATACGAGTTTATATGAAAGTGCAGTTTTACAGTCCGAAAAACTTTGTTCTGTACTTTGGCAACATAGATAGCTGTTATTGTAAGATTGGTACCAAAATAATTCTACAAGTCTTCTCTATCCAAATATGTTTTTTTAGTTTTATACGGCAAATTATTGTACTGGAGATATAAAACTTTAAAAAGGTATCAACACTTCTAAGACACCCTGTACAATCCATATAGTGCCAATTTGGTCAAATATTGGAACATAATGGTTATTCTTAAACAGCTAAGAAAGTTAAAGCAATCCTCATTGGTTCTCAGAGAAAATCTGTGACATTTTTATGAGACAATGTAAATCGGTGGGCGAAACATAAATGTATTAGCATATGACCACCCTAATGCAGTGCGTAGGAACTATAAATAGTCTTGTTCCATAACGCTCACTTCTACAGTGCGCCTTACTGCGCTTCCCCTGTGCATTTATGCGGCGCAATAAGCCGATGCATTGCACACCCAGCGCCACATGATTAGATGGAATGTTTGTAGGTTATTCAATACTAACAGTACTAACAGGGGTAAAAGGTTGACAAAAGAGTCAATAAAAGGTATTAATTTTATCAGATAAAAGGGTCTTAAAGGTAGATGACCCGATCACATTTTCGTAACACAGAATTATTTCAAACATACGGAGATTTTCATATCATATGAAAGCTCGTATTTTTCTCATCATCATACTGAAATTTGACGGCCTAAATCGGTATAATTACGGAGAAATCGATGAAATAACGACGAATTACAGCGAATGGTGGTAACCACCGATATAGTTTGTGTACTACTCAATGGGTACAGTTCACACCATCTTGTGCGTCTAAAATAAGAACCATTAGAGCTATGCAACTCAAACTTTGGAACACAACTTTTTTAAGGATGACCTTTCATGTAGAATAGAAAACTTCAAGTTGAAAAACGGAACATCTACCTTTAAGTAAGACTGTTTAAAAATAAGAATAAAGTTATTGTTTTTAGATCGTACCAGTGTTCTATTGTCTGACATAAATGTGTTCGGTTAGTAGTATTTTTTGCGTGGAACAATTCCACCTGCAGCATCGTTGTTCCACATTAAAAACAATACTACCATCCGCATTTATGTCACATAAAATACCACAGGTACGGTCTAAAAACAATAACTTTATTCTATTAAAGGTAGATGTTCTGATTGCTGGCCCAATTTTCAACTTGATGTTTTCTATTTTACATAAAAGGCCATCCTTATAATTGTCACATTCCAAATTTTGAGTTGCATAAATCCAATGGTTCTTATTTTAGCAGCACAAGGTCATTATAATTTTGCCCATTTAGTGGTACAAAAACTGGCTGGTGGTTAAACACTTTTGGCAATAACTCTGCACATTTTGGCTTCTAATTTCTAAATGGTACATTTCTGGCCCTAATATTCGACAGACATAATGAGAAAAATATGGGGATTCTTCTGATATGAAAATATCTTGATGTGAAAAAAAAAATCATACCCCCAAAAAATTGATTGGAACATACACCTTTAATATAAAGTAATAACACTGAAACAAAAATCTGCTACGTTACCATGAGAGAATATTCAAATAATGTCACCACAATGCCAAAAAAAAAAACCATGTCCATAACATTTTAAATTTTAACAAAAAGATCACCTTCAATGTGATAAATGTTTGTAAAAAAAGAGAAATTTTAACTATAATCAAGTTTCATTATTGCTTGAATATAAATTCCTCATAAAAAATGTTCGAAAATCACCAATTTTTTTAAGGATGTTTTTTGATATATTATAGTGTGTTTCATAACAATGACAAGCTGATGTGTTCCTCTTTCCAATAATCCGTAGCTATCACATGTTTCAGTGCTTATAGCCACCTGCTTGTTGAGAATATGGGGAGGTCTCAAAATGCGCCAAAATTCACCGCTTTTTCGTACTCAAATGAACAACTCTGTCATAGATCTGTTCAATGAAGGCATGTTTATACTTATGTTAATGCATTTCTCATGGTGAATCCAAATATGTTGATGAAAATCAATAATGTTGACATTTTTTTTAACATTTTTTGACATTTTGGAACTGTAGTCTGCAGACGACTGCCGCATGGAACGTGTTAAAACATATTTAGGCTATAGGAATTGGGCATCTCAATCTCAGAGATCGAGCTACAAAAGTGCAAATTTCACAAGAAGAAGCAACAATTCCCCCCCCACACCTGCCCCATCCCTCAAATCCCCCCAAAAAATCCCTCTCAATGATCTATTTCTATATATTCCAATTTCATGCCAAACTCCATACAACCTTTAGAGCTTCTTTAATGTCTCATTTCTGTCCAGAGCAAGGCACATGTTTCAACATTACATACATTTTTTTCTTCCTCAATTTAATCAATTGTTTTCATCTCATCATATGCTAGTCGTATTTTCCCCCTCCTTCTCTCCCATTCCATCGGCATCTCGCGAATCTGTTTGGGCACGCGTCGATAGCTCTACTTGGCTAGGTCGTTTCCATGGTAATGAGGTCTCGGCAGCTGTTGGTTCAACTGGTACTGTGCGAATGGAAAACAAATGTGGGTTAGGCGACAATAAAAAAAAACTTGTTGTATGAAAAAATGGGGGGGGGGGGAAATGTCACCTACAAATGGATACGACCCAACAAAATTGCCAGTTTTTCAAAGGTCATTTTCAAGGGAAATTAAGAAGGAAAGATAGAAGAAAAAAGCCTGACCGATTGACCCGACTTGAGAGGTCAGTTTACCCGTACAACAGGGTTTCCTTTTTCCTTCACCTGCCAATTTCCCCCACCACTAATTTCCCTATAATACATTGTTTTATCTTGTCCCTTACTTTGTGCAGAATCCACCTCATCATATGAATGTGATAATACCCCCTTTTTTAAAAAGGTGAACATATTGAATTTCATTTTTTTAGAAATCTCTCTGTGCCCCTTTAACCCTAACCCTGCGGCAAAAAAACCCTTCCAGGCCCAGTTATACAAACAGGCTGGCTCATTGGACTCTGTTGGATTTGGCAGTGTTAGGGTTAATGAAGCATCAACTATCAAGTCTTGCATTGATACTTATGATACCGCCTCTACCTCCTCCCTCCCCCAACTCAGATTTCATTATGCTCCACTTCCTTATCACTTTTAAACCAGTGATTTGGCTATTGGTCGATCATAAATTCTCCAATTCCAAGACTAGGCAGGCTAGTAGTGGTCATGTCTGCCTTTAAGCACTGTTTTGATGTCAATCCCACACAATGGTCTTACTTATAGTCAACAATGACAGCAGACTAACAGCCTGAAGAAAGACACTTTATGGCCACATGGTCTTTTGAAGTGTGTTAAAGCAGTGGAACATTGTTTCCCATTAGGCCACACACTAAGGCCAAACAAATTTAATACTTTATCTCAGCGACCCGCGCGCATTGCTTTTAAATTGCGATTTTGCGCGTAGCGCTATGCGCGGCAGCCATTGATTGTCTTTTGTTTTTTGTTTTTCTATTTTATTTTTTTTTCGATTAAAAAAGAAGAAGTTTTGGTGATACTCGGCAACCTTGTGACTGAGAACACACATTCAACTAACTTTGTGAAGTTAAGAGATAAAGAGAATATAAGCATAACATGTGCATTGATCATATCTAATTACTTTTGTAAAAAAGACAAAAGCATAACTATTGACTATATTTTGATTTTTATAAAAAAATAAAATTTAAAAAAATCGTATAGTACAGCTTATTTTGGTAAAAAAAAAAAATTAAAAAAAATCGCATAGCACAGCTTTTTAGCCAAAAGGCGCTGAGACAAAGTATCTAATTTTTTTTGGCCTAAACAAAACAAACTTGTTCTATGGGCAAATGGATCTCTCAGGTCAGGTGTTTAGGGGGGTTTCCAAATATTTTGGGACATTTTGATGAATTTCAATTTTTTTTACAAAAATCAAAATAAATTCAAATTATTTTAGAAATTTTCAAAAAAAAATGGGTCGGTCATCAGGCCTGTAGAACAAGGTTTCCCCCATGGCCTTAACTCCTTGTTTTGATCATATTACCTTGTTCCTCATGTTGTGTAGCATCCACTTCATCAGGTCTGGCTTTGAAGGTTATAATATCCTCATCATCTTCCATAATAGGATCTGAAGAGAAAAACAACGACAAATATATATTACACCTTTTTTCTTTCAATCACACTTTTGAGTACTGAACCTCGATCGAAATGATTGCCACATAAAGTCTCTGATGTGCATTATGATTTCTGAAGAAGCATGAACCAGTTACCAGGGAGTTACATAACGAGTTCGCTGGTGAACTACTGTAAAGCTGAAATATTTGCGGTGGTTTTAATTTTGCGCTTTAAACAGAGCCCGCGAAAATAACAGCCCAGGAAAATTATATCGTTTTTGTTAAATGACTGAAGATTTAGACTAAGGCCAAACAAAGAAGGTCTGTCTCAGAAGCCTGCCCGCATTGGTATGTGAAATGAGCTATGCGCTCGGGGCTAAAAAACATTTTGGAGGGGTTCGGATTTTATTTTTTTTGATTTTTAAAAAAAAAAGTTAAAAAAAGTTCTCCGTAAGCTTGGATAAGCGAAGAAAAAAAATAGCAAAAAAAAAGAAATTGCATACCTAATAGCCTTTTGTCTAAAAATAAATAAAATCGCAGAGCACTTAGCTTTTTTGCACATTGTTTCTGAGACAGACTTTCTTCTTTGTTTGGACTAAGCAAAAGCAGCAAAGAATTGTGGGAAGAATGAAGTAATCACAGTACAAGATGGTGACTACCGAAAGGGATGCGAAAATAACAGCCCGCAAAAATTATATCCTTATTGTTAACCCTTTGAACCCGAAAGGCCGCTTTAGCGGCCGCACAGAGTAATCGCTATAACCCGAAAGGCCGCTATAGCGGCCTTAGAACAGGTGACATTGATCATGTGACTTTGAGTGGTCATATGACTCTCAAATCATGTGATGTTTATACCCGAACTGAAATACCTTGTTTCACCAGATTAACATTGTGTTTTGATGTTATTTGGCAGAAGAAAACTGTCAAAAATAGCACAAAATGGGATGAATGCGCATGCGCAGATGTTTCTCAGGTAGACAGACATGCATTGTATTACGGTTATAAATAGCCAATTTGGCGATAAAAAAAGAATAAAGATCGGATAAGAACGATGTTTTATAACGAATAATGTATTTTCGATGATAGAGGGCAGTATGTCATTATTGAAGACGGTGAATCCAAGGTGAATCAGAGGGTGTAAGACTCGGGGTAACAAATCCATTATTCCTCAAAATAACTCAGGGTTGAGGGGCCGTCCCCCACCAATAACTCAGGGTTCAAAGGGTTAAATGACTGAGGATTTAGACGTAGTAAAAGCAGCAAAGAATTGTGGGAAGAATGAAGTAATCACAATACAAGATGGCGACTAACGAAAGGGATGCGAAAATAACAGCCCGCAAAAATTATATCCTTATTGTTAAATGACTGAGGATTTAGACGTAGTAAAAGCAGCAAAGAATTGTGGGGAGAAAGAAGTAATCACAGTACAAGATGGCGACTAACGAAAGGGATGCGAAAATAACAGCCCGCAAAAATTATATCCTTATTGTTAAATGACTGAGGATTTAGACGTAGTAAAAGCAGCAAAGAATTGTGGGAAGAATGAAGTAATCACAGTACAAGATGGCGACTAACGAAAGTGATGATCGCAACCGCTAGACCGCAACATGTAATCACCCAGGGCGTGTTTAGGCTTACCAAACTAGGTCATGGTCGCATACCGTGAGAGCGCTATTGCTGGTAACTTACTACCTCTTTTTTTACAGTAAACTTATTGACGCGCTATATTATTTATTTCATTGATGGTATGCCTGAATACTTGCAAGTGTTTTTCTTCCTGAATGAAAATTTTAAGCTCAATTATGTGAACGTTATAAGTGACATGATTTCCATCCGCGAAAATAACACCTCTCGAAAAATGTCAGTGATGTTGAAATCCGCGAAAATATCTGAACATGAAAATATTGGCTTTTACAGAACAGCCATTTTATGGCAAAAGGATGTATCTTATATGTACTTTCTTAATGATATACTTCTTTTTAACATAGATTGTGTTAACTTGGTTCAATAATCTCACTTAGGAAAAGGTTGCAACCTGTAAAGACAATAACAGTAATATACTGCCTTTTACCACTACATGATTTATGGAGAAAATATCTAACTTTGATCATGTTAAAAGGAAGTATACTGTTAGAAAACTACATTTTAACAGCCCGGTACCATATTATGTCAGACTTTTAAACAATGAATAATTTTAAAATCATTGTGCAATCAATAAATAAATGCATCTTATTATTGTTATATTTATGAAAGTGTGTGGGAGAGGTCTGGTGGGTGGTGGGGGGTGGGGGTGGGGGGGGGTACGTGTGGGTAAGGCTGTTTGAGGGTATGTGTATGTTCATCTCGTGAGAGGATCTTTTATTGTTAAATTTATGAAAGTGTGTGGGAGAGGTCTGGAGGGGTGTGTGTGTGGGGGGGGGTGCGTGTGGGTAAGGCTGTTTGAGGGTATGTGTATGTTCATCTCGTGAGAGGATCTTTTTATTGTTAAATTTATGAAAGTGTGTGGGAGAGGTCTGGTGTGTGGGGGGTGGGGTACGTGTGGGTAAGGCTGTTTGAGGGTATGTGTATGTTCATCTCGTGAGAGTGTTATTGGTATCACATGTTTTATATAAATGTGTCTTTGTATTTTATATTTATATTTTAATGTATTTCTTTGAATGTATTTAAATGTTTTTATAATATTGTAAGTGCAATGCAATTTGGCTTTTAAGCCACGATTTTGTAATTTTCAATAAACCAATCTATAATCTATAAACATATAAGATACATTCTTTTGCCATAAAAGGGCTGATTAGTATAGTGACCTTGTGGTGTAGCTCCATTCGGCGGTTTCTGGTTACTGTTCTGATCTCCATCTTTGACACCCCCACCTCCCTCTTGTTTGCGCTGGAATCGTGGCTGACGATGGCGCTTGCTTTTGACGCTCATGCGATGGCGCACCTGTATGGTCATGCTGCGATGCATCAGCTTCTTAGGCTCTTCCACTTCGTCGTCGAGTATGTAGTGACGAGATTGGCGGTTGTCAAACTATAAGTAAATTAAACATCAACAAAAACTTACTTAATTCTGGAGATGGAAAAATATCTTGGACAAATGTGATGTGATGAAGTAAAATGAGTCGGAAGTCGCAAATATTGGTTTTGAGATTTAGTCATACAAAGGATATAATTTCTTCTGTTTTCTACTGTTTTGAAAACCTTTAATTTCTCATATCTTTGGAATAATTGTCCATTCTGGGGTTTTCTGCAAAATTGTCAGTACAATCAAGGAGAAAACAAACTAAAATGTGATGACATTTTCAACTTCAGACTCAAACGAGTACTTTTGCAAAAATCCTATAAGCCTTATCGCGAATCAAAACAAATCAATTGATTATCCTTTTCTGATGCATCGTGGGATAGAAAAGGGGTCAAATTGTGTCCCTTTTCAATCCCACAATGCAACAGAAAAGGATAATCAATTGATTTTTTCCGATTCGTGATAAAGCCTATTGATATTTTACTCATTTAGGGGGCCAAATTGGGGAGCAAAACATTCAAGATTGTCATTTCATGGTGAATTTTTGGCTTCAGAGGATACACATTCTTAGGGGTGTCTGGAAAATCTCTGGTCATGATATATTGATATTTCACTGCCCCGACCCCACATCCCCCACAGGTACCCCTTCTCCATCACCCCCTCCCCACACCCCACCCCACCCCTTTCTCGGTTTCATTGACACTTACCCTTTTCCTTGGTCTATAAAGACTCTTAGCCAACAAGTCCATATGATGGCCAATAGACTCGTTCCTATCCTTGGGACTCAATTCATTCTCGTTAGTTTCATCATCATTTAATGGTACCTCTTCAAAAGGCAGACTGTGTTAAAGTAGGATGAAACAGAAAATTTGATTGGCCAGTTAAGTCTAATGATATAAGGTTTAAGTGGATTGGTCAATTCAGTTTTATGATATAAGAATACAGTGGATTGGTTAGTTCAGTTTTATGATAAAATAATAAATTTAAAAAAACCTTGTTAGGCCAAACAAAGAAGAAGGTCTGTCTCTGAAACATTGTGCAAAAAAGCTAAGTGCTGTGCGATTTTTTTTTTTTTTTTTTTTTTTTAGAAAATAGGCTATGAGGTATGTGATTTTTTTTTTTTTTTTTTTTTTGCTTATCCAAGCTTACAGAGAACTTTTTTAACCTTTTTAAAAAAAAAAAAATTAAAAAAAATGTTTAGCCCCCAGCGCATAGACCTACGTGCCGTAGCTAATTTCACATACCAATGCGGGTGGGCTTCTGAGACAGACCTTCTTCTTTGTTTGGCCTTATTAGAGAACTGTTTTATGATAGAGGAATGGATAGGACAGTTCTGCTCCAGTATAGCATTATGTTTAACATGGGGGACATCATCACCCCACTCCACCCTCGCCTTGGAATCCTCCCCCTTTTATGTAAAGCCCCACCCCCGTTTCCATAATAATTGAAGTATTAGTATTTCTATGTCACAATGACATACAAATGGGACATTCAGCGGCGCAACATGTTATGTGATTATTTCGCTCTTAAAACAGTTGGATAAGCTTCTCTTTTATAATACTGTACATACAAAAAGTTTTTAATATTGGTATGAAATGCCTAGTTATTCCTGACCAAATCAGGCTAAAATTCATCCAATTTTGTGGCATTTAATGGGAGATTTTCAATGTCAAGCACCAATCGTGCATCTTGCCTCTGCAACATTTCTCTTGGTTCCACAATCAAACTAAACAAACCCACACTTACCGTCCTTGGCTCTCGCTCTGATAAAGCATATGTCCAGAGGGCGTCTCCTTCAGCATATTTCCCATAGACCCAGAGCTGGGCAAAGCACCGTGTATATTGACATATTCCAACGCTTCCTTCTCTTCGATCTTGGTGAACGCCGCCAGCAGGCCGGACTTCTTTTCCTTCCCATGATCCCTCACCAGCCAGGTGCGGATGGTTTTCTTTTCAAAATGAGTCCAACTAGAAAAAGAGAGAGAGAGAGAGTGAGAGTTTAAGCTGGTGAAATGAAATGGTTAGTTTCCTGTCACCTGCCAGCCCGCATCAAGCTTCGATCCATATTTCCAAAAACGTTTAATTTCTTTTTGAAAAATCAATATATCTGAAAGTTTTTAAGCAGTAATCTACTTTTTGAGCTCAAAAAAATATCAGGCATGTCCTGCTGGTGATTCTAAGGATATTTGCTTTGGCATGGCAGTAGGGGCACAGTTTATGGTTGATAAGTTTAGCATCACCTCATCATGTTCCTGATGTTTCACAGCTGGTACTTGGAATAATAACACTTTTTGCTACTTTCCATGCACAAAACAACCCCCAAATATTTTGGTTAAATTGATCAAATGTTTCTTTAAAAGTGTTGCATGCATTAATCCAGGTTTTAATTACACTCAATTACATCAAGCATCTGGCAGAGGTTGCTTCAATGTAATCCCATCCCGCAGTAGGAGTGCACTGTGCAATGGATAATTGAGCCAATTCAATCCTTGTTTTGCATTGAAACGTACAGAAAAGAAATAGTGACAACCCTGATACCTCCCTACTTCGGGTGAGGTGAAACAAAGTATGTGTTCCCACCCACTGGTCAGAGAACATGCAATCATAGAAAAAAAAGTGTTTCGGAACACTGACCCTAATTGCCATGCTGTTTGTACCATAACAAGCACGCTTTTTGAGTCACATGAAAATTGAAACTTGTTTATGTTAGCCTGAAGTATCCCCTTCCTCATATCCCTCTCCTTTCCCCATCGATCAATGTTGCGAGGCCCTGTGCTGATGGTGGACAAATTGTGGGATTCAACATTGATCAGGGGGAGAAGAGGAAACACTTTACATTATACCAACAACGTGTTCGAACAATATTTTCTAACATTGATATATAGCCCTTCTGTTTCTAAGGCGACGGAAGAAAACTACACTGTTCTACAGGCAAACAGACCAATAAGGCTAGGTCGGTCGGTGGTAGGTCGGTCGGTTTTTGTGTGTGTTTAATTGAATTTTTTTAAATTGCGGAAATAAAAATGTTGGTCATTTTTGGTTCTACCTCCATGTATGGGAATCACAAAATAACTAGTCTAGTGTGAAAACTTCATTCTGGGATTATAAGCTTTATTCAGTATAATCCCCTCAATGAAGTATGAAGTCTTTAACCTACCTCCCTTAAATGAAGGTAATACCTGAATTTTCAAGAACAAAATATATATAATATAAATAAATTCAATTACAACAACAAAAATCTAAAATGTGTTAAAAAAATTGTAAAAACAAGGGTCGGTCGGGGCCCGTAGAACAGGGTGGTTTTTTTCATCACATAACCTACAGTATGCCCTCCCACGTGTATATACATCCGGGGGGTACTCACGTATATTGGCCATACGGGTATGTGCGGCTGGTAAGGACCCCTTTTCACGCCTTTCGGCCGCTCCTTAAGACCCCCTTTTCATCCACTGGCAGTTCCATAAGACCCGATTTTTATCCATTGGCAGTTCCCTTAGACCCCAAATTCAACCAAAAATCATAAAATGTGTGAAAATCTTATGAATTTGGGTCATGTAGCCTCAAATTTGGCCTAAATTCAGTTCACAAGGGAAAATTTTGCCTAAAATTCAGTTTATAAGACACAATTTTGTATAAGAATTCAGTTCTCTAAGACCCCAATTTCGGCGACCGTTCAGTTCGGTAAGCCCCTGTTTTGGTGCCCGTTCAGTTCGGTAAGCCCCTGTTTTTAGACTGCCCATCCCCCTACCCTCTTCACTATTCGAGTACCCTCCCGGGATATACATACCTGTCTTTCAAATGATGTGAACCAAGGTGTCCTAGTACGTCCTCTAAGCCAGCTAATAAATGATCTGAAAACTAAAAAAATAGAGAGAGAAGAATTATAATCCATATCATTTATACATTGAGGAGATAGGAGATGATATCCATGTTGCAATTGAAACCCATGCAGTAGATATGAAAGAGGATTCCAGTCTCTTCCCCTACCATCCCCTCCCCTGCAGATTGAAAAAAACTTGTAGAATTATTTTGACACCAACTTACAATTACAACTATCTACATCTGCCACAGTAAATAGTAAAAGAACTAAAGAACTGCACTTTCATATCACACAGGGGTGGGGTGGGGGTGGGGGTGGGGGAGGGTGGGGGTTCTGATCTACGAGTAAACTGACAAGGTAGGGTCCGTCGGTTGGACATTTTGTTTGTATGTTTGTTTGTTGTTGTTGGGTGTTTTTAGGGGTCAGTGAGTTAGCTATATCTTTTTGAATACGACTACGCATTGTTGCAATTTCAATCAGGTCACGAGACCTTTTGAATACCAACAAAAAAAGGTTCAGTAGGGTTTCCACTTCATTGTCTACAAGCTCTATAGAGTTTCATTTCAGGGCCACCCCCCCCCCCCCCCCCCCACCCAAACAACAACAAAAAGGTCTGTCTGACATACATATGGGAAAATAGGTATGCTATATGCTTTTTTCCCCCTTATTTTTATTTAGAAAAAATAGCTATGCTAAATGCGGAAAATCTTTTTTTATTGTGTTTTTGGTCCACTTTTTCCCCTTTTGGAGCCAAATTTGTTATTCTTTTTTTCGGACAACTAAAAAAATAGAAGAAAAAAATAGGCCAACAATTGGGCTCATCGCATAGGGTTATGCGACAAAAGTGACTACAATGCGTGCGGGTATGTGAGACAGGTCTCTCTTTTTTTCTTGGCCTTTTTTCTTCTTTTTGTATATTGTATATAAAGAGCAAATGTGAACAATTACAGCCCAACAGACTTTAACAAGGTTAATGAACTGAGTGATTAGAAATCAAACTGGTAATAGAGTATGCATCACTAGGCTGGGCAAGCTCTTCCCCTACAATCCTAATTAAAGCCAGCTTGAGAAAGGTACTCAAAATCATTGGAGCTCGTAAAGCTAACCGGTCTATCGCATCTCAGCATCACAAGCCTACTTCACAGGCGACAGGAAGCAGCAGCCACGGTCTTGTACAAAATGCACACCAACCACTGTCCACAAGATCTAGCAGCATTGCTCCCCACACCATACCTTCAACATCGTGCTACGCATTCAAGTGATGCAATTCCAGCCCATGCCCTTTCATTGCTGACTGCCAGAACTTGCTGCTTAAACAGAAGCTTCATCCATACAGACAGCTGTTCCACTGTGGAACAGTCTTCAAGACAATGTTGTTGGCAACATCCTAGAGGAAGGACTCCAATCTTTCAAGTGTCGAGTGAACAGACACCTTCTCTCAAACTCTTCAGAGTTTGTCGTCTAAGCTCGCTCGATGTCAATGACCTCCAGATATTTATTTTTTCTCTAATATATATATATTTTTGATGTTGTTATTCATATGTTTGGGCTTTTATCTTATTCCTGTCCCACGTCACTTTCATTGGCTTTTTTAACCAGCCCAATTGTGTTTACTTGTATTTTGATTATTTTCTGAGTTGCAGTGATCCAATTGATTGGCCCATCAGAGCTCTGGGTAGAGAGTTACCAGCTTGATTTGTAATCACTCAGTTCATTAAATTTATTAATGTCTGTTGGGCTATTGTTTACATTTGCCCTTTATATACAAAAAAAAGAAAAACCTCTCTACAAAGAGCTCTGAAAGGCAACTCAGAAAATATGCATAATACAATAAACAGAAATGGGCAGGGGTTAAAAATGTCTCAGTGATGATCGGTTCTATAATTGTTCACCACATACAGAAATCAGGGTGGGGGGGGGGGGGCACTCAACCTTTTTTTTGGTCGGGGTGTGCCGCCCACAGGGTCTCAAAATAGTGTGCTCGAACCGAACTGAGAGAATTTTATGACGAAAAATAGGATCTTAAAAACTGATTTTCTCGAAAAAGTAGGTCATAAGATCCCTAACCCCGGTTTAGGGTTTTTGACCGGGATCACAATTTTCGAGGAAAAAACACCAACTAAATCTCCGGGAACCTGCCGGGATTCGATCCGGGGACCCTCCGTTCTCAAGCCCCACGTCACAACCACTAAGCCACTGCCCTCAGCTACACATTCGCGCAGTATACCGCACTCACTATATAGGTTCGGTTGACTACGTCATCGAAAACCGACGGCGCATGCGTTTGGAGAGGGACTTTGGATTAGCATTTTTTAGCACTCAGGGGGGTTAGGGTTAATAGAACACACACACGCACAAACATTTACCATAACCCTAACCCGGTTTAGGGTTTTGATCGGGATCACAATTTTCGAGGAAAAAACACCAACTAAATCTCCGGGAACCTGCCGGGATTCGATCCAGGGACCCTCCTTTCTCAAGCCCCACATCACAACCACTAAGCCACAGCCCTCAGCTACACATTCGCGCAGTATACTGCGCTCACTATATAGGTTCGGTTGACTACGTCATCGAAAACCGATGGCGCATGCGTTTGGAGAGGGACTTTGGATTAGCATTGTTTAGCACTCAGGGGGTTAGGGTTAAGAACTGCTTTGTTTTTCAAATTTGATATAGTTATAAAGAACGCAATTTTTGAATTTTGAATAAAATTGGGGTCTTAAAACCCTAACCAGTAAAGCTAGTTTTTTGTGCGTATCAGGGGGAGGGGGGAAAAGTGCTATTTTTTTGACCCGAAAAATCACCCAGCACCCCCCGGGATTCGATCGCCGGACCATCCGCACCCAAGTCTGTCCCTCTACCAACTGAGCTAACCCCCTAGGTCATATGCGGCCACAAACTCCGTGGCCACATATGCCCGCGGTAGGTGACGTCATCGCGGCAATGCAGCAGCACGTGCCTGGAGATAGTTTCTGGCAGTAAGATTTAGTGAGATTCAGTGCGGTTAGGGTTATTGCACATCAAAAATTGACATTTATTAACCCTAACCAGTAAAGCTAGTTTTTTGTGCGTATCGGGGGGGAGGGGGGAAAAAGTGCTATTTTTTTACCAGAAAAATCACCCAGCACCCCCCGGGATTCGATCGCCGGACCATCCGCAAGTCCCTCTACCAACTGAGCTAACCCCCTAGGTCATATGCGGCCACAAACTCCGTGGCCACATATGCCCGCGGTAGGTGACGTCATCGCGGCAATGCAGCAGCACGTGCCTGGAGATAGTTTCTGGCAGTGAGATTTAGTGAGATTCAGTGCGGTTAGGGTTTTAAGAGCTGGTGCAGGCTCAAAAAGGGGTCTTAAGAGCTAGCAGAAGAGGGTGAAAAAGAGGGTCTTCAGGGTGGCACATACCTATCCCTTTCCAATGTCAGTGCCCCCCCCCCCCCCACCCCCCCCCCCCCCCCCCCTGAAAAAATAGCATTGCCCATCAACAACAAAAAAAAGTTGTCACAACATTGGTAACAAATTGCACAGAAAAGGGGACAGTGAAGATGTGGGTTTTTTCAGCAATATCCCAAACTTTATGAATACAAGGGAAAATAATGGGTATTTTGGTGTGTGAAACTCAATTACACTTTTTAATTTAATGGAAATACCCAATAACAACGTACTGTAAGGCCCAAAAAATAAATTGTTGTTTTGGCGTAACCCGTCTGACCCTACCCGACCCTGATCTTTTTTTAATTTCTTTTAATTTTTTTTTTTAAATAAACTTTTTTTTAAATAATAATAATATTAATAATTTTAAAAAATCTCTGGTGCTCCTCATCAAAAAGGAATACAGTACACAGCAAATCTGACGATTGGAAACATGATATTTTGTGATTTATTTGACTCTGTGAGATCCAATTTAGTAATTTATAGTACGGTATATTCATAATTCAAAATTTAAAATAAAAAATCCTGCCCGCCCTACCCTAATTTTCAATGGCATGTTACGCCAACACAAATAAAAATAAAAATTGGCCTAATGTTTGTGCGAATGCAAATAAGGAAGAAATCATATTTAACATCAAAACCTATTCTTGATAACAAAACAATACCCTTTGTGCAGTCCTATCTGTGTTGGTATATTGCTCAGTGTTTACTTATCTGCTTATCAACAAATAATTGACAAACAATAGTCTCAAATCGCATTCAATATAATGTCAATGGATTTGTCACATTGGTTTTTTTGACATATCACTTCCCTTTCAGAAACTTGAACATAAACATCATATGACTAAACATTTTGCAAGAATATTCAAAGGAAATGGTATATTTTTAACTTCTGAAGGTTAGGCATATGAATGACAAAGTACATTTGAACCAGGAAGTAACATATGGGTATACAGTAACCCGGTGGGGGGGGGGGGGGGGGCACTGACATTGGAAAAGGGTATAGGTTATGTGCCACGCTGAAGACCCGCCCCCGGAGGCACTGCCATTGGAAAAGGATAGACCCCCCTTTTCACCCTCTGCTGCTAGTGTTAGCTCTTATGACCCCCCTTTTGAGCCTGCATCAGTTCTTAGACCTCAATTTTATTGAAATGTCAAAAATCACGAAATTTTGCGTTCCAAAGCCCCAATTCTTCGAAAATGTTGCATTCTAAAACCAGACAAAATCAAAAATTTGCGTTCTTGGCGGCTAATCAAAATTGAACTATAGGCCAGTTCTCAAGACCTACTTTTTGGACAAATCAGTTCCTATAAGACCCTACTTTTTGTCATAAAATCCACTCAGTTCAGTTCTGTAGCCCCCCTTTTTGAGACCCTGGGCGGCACACCCCTACCCAAAAAAGAATTGAGTGCCGTCACATGCGATTAGGGCAAGCAGTGAAGCGTAAACTGTCAATCATTCGTAGTGAATCAATATTCGGATAATATGACTATTCATTAGTCCGGGTCATCGTGTCACAAGCGTCATCATAATAAACGGTGTGTTCCAGGCAGTCGTAAAAAGAACGTTGCTTATTATCTGATTACAATATTCATTAGATGCAAATAACGCCACGCCCCTCCTCTGTCACTACCAGACATAGCCATCCACAATTTCAAATTCGTATTTTGGTTGAGAAAGTTACTGTCCCCCCGGGACAGTAACTTGCTTGGGTATACGGTAACTTGTTTCAATTTTGCTGCTACTTATTTCTGCAAATTGCCAACAACAAGTCTCAAATCACTTTCAATATGTCAATAGATTTGTCACTTACTGGTGTTTTTTTACAATAACTTCCCTTTCAGAAACTTGAACATTAACATCATGACTAAACATTATTTTGCCAGAATATTCAAAGTAAATGGTATCTTTTTTTTACTTCTGAAGGTTAGGCACACCATATGAAGTACATTTGATGTTGAACCAGGAAGTTACATATGGGTATACAGTAACTTGCTTCAATTTACACTTACCCTTTCAAATATTTGCTGATTCATACTTGGTCTTTCCTCCTCCGCCTTTTTGACGCGAAGTTTTTCTACGATCGGTTTGATAGTCATCCCCTGAAAAGAGACAAACAAAAAATGGAATCCTAAATAGTATTTATTTGTTACAGCAGACAGCACCCCAAAAAATCTTGGAAACAATCACAGACAAGGCTCAAGATAAGTGGGCGCTGGGCAATTTTTACCCCTCGGTCCTCCTGCAATAGCGCCCGGTAATGCTGAAAAATAAACAACCGAGTGCTGATATTTTGTCCAAACCAGCACCCATTGAGCTTGCTCAAGACATCAAATTTCGATTTGACAATGCTGCCACGCTGGATTTAATAAAAAGTTAGCTCCCGGTAGACTGAAAGTAGCTCCCGGTTCTCAATAAATCCCATGGTCCGGGCGCTACTTTTTTTTTAAAAAGTAGCTCCCGGTAAAAACCCTGTTATTTTGAGCCCTGATCACAGACCCATTGTTTGTTTGTTATACCACTAGTCAACCACAATAATACCCACAACACTGATCACATGTTATTGGTTATGACAAGAAGAGCAGGTTTAGCGATTTTGGGAGTCCATGGGTCTTGGACTCCCAAATTTTGAAAATTTCACACTTCAACAGACTCCCAAAATTTGGATAAAATGTGATAAGTGGGTCCATAAATGCATTGATTACAGAATTCAACTGCAAAAAAAAGTATTAAAATAGCTATTTTTAGACCCCAAAATTTCATAGCTGACCGCTACCCTTGGAGACGAGAATGTGTAAACTATGTTAAAACTATGTGACAGCATGCACAACTGAAGTAACACCTACGCATTTAAAACACATTTGACACCCAAGCATAACATGTGTGACCCCCATACATAACCCATGTGATACCCGTGAAAAATGAATACCCTCGCATAAATCATGTGACACCATGCATAGACCATGTGACACCCATGAAAAGCCCATGAGATACACATCGACACCCATGAAAAGCACATGTTAACCCCTTGCATAAGTCATGTGACACCATGCATAACCCATGTGATACCCATATTATACCATTGCATTGGCAAATGTGACACCATACATCACCCATGTGACACCTATGAATGACCACCCCATGTGACACCAAGGTATAACACTTGTGACACCCATACATGCATGTAACCCTTTTGACACTATGCATAAATCATGTGACCCCATTCATCTCCATACGACCCTCATGCATAGCCCATGTGACACCCATGCATCCCCCATGTGTTTAATCCCCTCATACCCACATGATACCCATGTGCAACCCATGTGACATCCCGGCCCCCTTGCCAACACTTACCTGTATAAATATTGTGAACATAACCACCACGATGGTGGTTGTAAACAGGATTGGCAGACCCTTAATCTGATTCTTACACAGGATCGTGACCAGCGAGAAAGCGATGGCTCCTCGGATACCTCCGTAACCCATCACAAACTGGTCTTTGTAGCCGATCTTGACCAGCCGGAACTGGTTCACCAGCGCTGTCTGCCAGAGGACACCTGTACAAATTAAGGGATGTGTCATTATAGTTTGATCGGTTCCAAATTGGCGAAGCCTCCTTACAGCAGTGATGAATGCAGATCGAAAGATGCGGGTGCGCATGAAGACAACAAGCGCACTGTGCATTATATGCGTGGCGCGTGCGTATGGCCATAATTGTGTGTGTACGCCTGGATCCATTTTGCGCGCGGAAAGATAAAAACCGAATATTTCTCGCCAATTTGGAACTGTTTAAACTATAGATATACAGGTAGGGCCAAGGGTGGTCAGAAGGGATTTGTTGGAAATCAAATAGAGACAGATATCAACCGACAAATGAAAGAGAAAAAACTGCATCCCTGGGGGCTATACCAGGCATTCTCAAATCGTTTTTTGTGAAGTGCCACATGCTAAAGAGCCACAGTCCATGCGAGGGAGCAGAGCGACCGAGCACCTAACCGGTGGGGTCCAGGGGCATAACCCTTGGAAGCTCCTGCATGTATTTTAGTTATTTTAGTAAAAAGGATCATCTTGGGTTATGAGTTACTATTCCTAAGATGTGGGTCAAGAGGTATTATGTGGGTTATTTAGGGTCAAATATGGGTCATCTAAGGTCTTACTTTTAAAAAAAAAAATTTACAACCGTAGGTGCACTCACGCGCCACTTGGAACCCCCGCCAAGCGCCACAAGTGGCGTGCGCGCCGCTATTTGCGGATGCCTGGGGTATACATGGGTGTATGTATACTGGTATAACACTCCTGAATTGAAGGATGGAGGAAGGAAGGAAGGAAGGATAAAACAATTAAAGGTATATTATGTGATCTTTACAGGGAACGCCCTCAACATTGAAAAAAAAATTGAAAGTAGATTTTCTTGCAGATTTACATTTCTGATCATAAATCGTACATACATTCCAAGTTACAGTGCGATACGATTATTGAGGGATAACACGACAGTTTATATTTTCACTCTAAATTCACTCTAAAACCATGATTTTGAGGTAATTAGGAATCGTATCGCTCTGTAACTTGGAATGTATGTACAGTTTATGATCAGAAATGTAAATCTGCAAGAAAATGTACTTTCTAAAAAAAATCATGAATAGAGGGCGCTCTCTGGAAAAGATCACATAATATGCCTTTAACTTACCTAAAAATCTATAAACAAAGCAAAATATGAGACAAAAGAGGACAAACGGAGTGTTCCACTTATGAAGTGTTGTATCTGATACCGCTGTAGCTCCCAGGAAGATGAAGATAATGGTCTCACTAATGCTGCTTAACATCTTCATAAAATATTTAATGGTCGTGTGAGATTTGCGTGATATATTAGCCTCCACGTACGGTTTCATGAACATTGCACAGGCCACAATTCTAGAATGGTTAGAGAAGGGGAAAAAATAGACCAGAATATTGATATTATTATCGGATGGTGTGGCGCATTATTATTATTTCTATTTTATTTGCTCAAGTTTAAAATTAGTTTTTGTCCATGGCCTAGCAAATCTTACCATTTTGGAAATGTCAAAAATGGCCGAAATTCACCAAAATGCTCACGTCTAACTGGCCGACCTTACCTGAGAGGTCTGTTTGCCCAAAGAAGGGGGAAGGGGTTCGTTGCCCAAATCATATATTCAATATTTTTACTCAATAATTGTTAATTGTTATTTCAAATATGGCAACTTACGACAGGATGGGCGATAGCTTGAACATTTCCGCCGTCAAATACGACAGATACGACATGACGAAGACAAAGATAGGCTCAATCACTCGCACTCTTATGGTGTACTTAGTGCAGAAGGCGGTAATCACGCCGTAAACCAGACCAATTAGGATGCCTCCAATGCTGACGACGAAGAACGACACAATTCCAAGGACGACATCTGTGGAGGATAAGTTGTCCCCGATGGCGTTGAAAGCTTCGAACATCCTATATAGTACCTGTAAATGGGTTAAACAACGAACACAATGGTGACCAGTCACATCAAAATGGACATGTTGGAGGCCCGAGTCAAATCTGAGTTATTGGTATGACTTGAAAGAGCACATTTTAAGCTTTGAAATGACACCATTTTGAAGGTAATCAGACATTGTAATCACAAGATATGATTTTAGGGTGATATTCTTTTTCTTCTATTTTTTCCTCTATATTTTCACCAATTGGCCTCGATCTCAAAACTATCTTTGACTACTTATCCAATTCAATAACTTATACATGTCAATTCTAGAAGACTTGCAATATCATCAAGACTTTTTTTTCCTTCTAATACAATCAATATAGGGAAACCCTCTATCGAGCACTCATGCGATCACTTACCGCAGTGACAATATCATTGAGTAAAGATTCTCCAAACAGGAGGATAAGCAATACTTTATTGACACCTATCTCTTTACCAGACAACAGGGGTCATGATTGAACTAACTACCATAAATGGATTTTGATTATGTGATGCGATCTGTGAAAACCCGCCACATGGTGGGATTCTTTTTATCGGAGATATCTATATCATAAGAAAGCTAAAACTGTGCTGATTACAGAACTGTTTCGATCATTTTTCTACCATCACTACAAAAAAAAGTTATGAGTGAATGATGATTGTGATGTCATAAAAAGCTACAAAACAAGAAATCATGAAAACAGGCCAAAAAGGATACATCGTTCCATAGAATAACATTATAAGGTCAATAAGAAAAGTGACTTAAAGGCATATTATGTGATCTTGTTCAAGAGGCGCCCTCCATGCTTGATTTTCTTTTGAAAGTAGATTTTCTTGCAGATTTACATTTCTGATCATAAATAGAGTGAAAATAGATTGTTCGCTAGCTAACAATCTCTTTTCAACCCTTAAAAACCATGATTTTGAAGTAATTAGGAATCGTATCGCTCTGTAACTCAGAATATCATATTTATGATTTATGATCAGAAATGTAATCTGCAAGAAAATCTACTTTTAAAAAAAATCATGCGTAGAGGGCACCCCCTGGAAATGATCACATAATATGCCTTTAAGTAAGTTTTTGAAGGTGAAATTTCATAAAAGATGATAACACAGTATTGGACTTTAATTTTCTAAAAATGTCTTTAAAATAAAATATTAAACATATTTTTTACATTTTACCCATAATCCCTATAGTTCACATTTTACGACATCCGACAGGTTTTCACAGATCGCATCACATATGATCCCAGAAGATTCATCGCATGTTGCAACTACTAAAATATTTGTGTAAGTGTGAGTATCCTTTTTTGAATATTATCCGTCATTAACCTTTCGACGCATTCGGTTGATAACGTAACCTATCTAAGTCCATGTCCGGCATCGTCTGTCAAATACTGCCAATAAATACAGCGCCCTCTATTGAGCACTCATCCAAACACTTACCACAGTGACTGCATCATTCAGTAACGATTCTCCAAACACGAGGATATGCAACACTTCATTGACGTGTATCTCCTCGAATACGGCCAGTACCGCCACTGGGTCCACCGCTGATATTAAACTGCTGAACGTGAGACATTCCAAGAGACTAATACCCACTTTAAAACCTGAAATTTTACAATTACAATGTATATATGATAGTTATCATTTCCGAGTTGGCTTCGCCAACGAGGTTGATGACTCATTTATCATACGATAGAGAAAAGAACACATTGGGGAGTTAGACAAAAAACATGGAACGGGTCCGACCAGGAAACCGTTCCTGGTCCGACCAACCCATTTTTTTTGTGCATAAATAATTTATACAACAGCATGTTTTTAAAAACTGAAGCATAAATTAGGCCCAAAAAAAAGAAAGTTGTGTTGCCCTCAAGAGATTTTTTTTCTTCTCATTCTACCACGGTCCATCTGGACCGCGGGAGACAAACACTTCGATCAGCGAACATTCCTCAACATTTTGTTGCGTGAGAAAAGTTGAAAAATCGTCAGTAAGATTTATAGTTGCAACTCTGCTTAGCACAATTTTGGAGACAACTTTGGCTGTCATGCACAACCACGAAAGTGTCCATCTTGCCATCTATCTCGAAAGTACGAAACTCAAACTACCCTGGCCTTAGAATGTTAACTTTTGTAAGATTAAGATTTTGGATCTCTATTTTTGTTACTTATTTTTAATTTATATCAAATTTAAGCAGACGAGGGGCAATACCATGAGGGGTGCATGGCTTCTCCTCACTGCAAAAAAGGTTTGTGTTGTGCCCCTGGTGACTCCTAGAGATGACAAACTAATGAATATTGTCAAAATAAGTCAGTTGTCACAGGCCTGCACCTGCTTCTTGTCTGTCTTCTTAGGGACTCAGTATATTAATTAAAAGCAAATACTGTATAGAAATAGACATTTTTGCGCTACATTTATTTTCACGCTTTTCACGCTCGAAGCAGCTACCGCAAAAATTATAACACACAAATATATTGCTTTTGTATAGGTCTATGTGATAAAGCTACAAATCACGAAATTATTTTCATTCTTAAAGAACAGTTTAAAATCGGCAAAGCGCGAAAAATTATTCCCACAAAAAATAACAAGTTTTACAGTGAAGACCAATTCTGTTCTTCTGCTGCAATATATTTTTTGAGACAATTCTTGCACATATACAAGATTGGTGGTTCAAAAAAGAGTTGACCCAAGTTCAAGGTAACTTTTCAACTACATTCTATAGTTTCAGAGAATTTGTGTTTACTTAGTCTTGATCAGCAGTAAGTTTTGAAAATATCCTGAACAAATGGTAAATTTAGCTTGGTTGGTTCTTCAGATATGGTTCGTTACAGAGAGCACAGGAGCGTCCTTAGTAGTGATAGAATGCACAAAGTGGACTTTAAACACGATTTGTCACAAATTGTGAAAAAAGGAGAAAAAGAAATTGAATTGTGAATGGCACATACGCATAGATATTGGGATACTTTTTCAGGGCGAGCTTTTCAATTCTGAATCTAGAGCATGCTGTTTTGTTGAAGGCAAAAACTAAATGACGCTCCCGTGGACAAGCCAGTTTTGTACATGCATTCTGTAATGAACTATATCTGAAGCACCAAACAAGCTAAACGCACCATTTGTTCACAATAATTTCAAAAGTTACAGCTGATCAAGACCAAGTAAACACAAATTCTCTGAAACTATAAATTTGGATGAAAAATTACTTTGTACTTGGGTCAACTTTTTTTTGAACCACCTGGTATAAAGCCTTTAAGAACTGATCGCCAATTGGTCATAAAAATAGATGCATCATTTGTTGCACCAATCAGAGACATTATTAGAATATTGTATCCCTGATAAATATTGGATTGAAATATATTTCAGAAGCAGTATTTTGATTTTGTTATTCAAATGAGTATTATCTTGAAATTGACCAATCATAAACACTAGATAGGTAGGTGTAGTGCTCATGGGGTTAAAAGTTGAATTAGGGTAAAGTCGCCTATTTTCGGTCAGCGTCTATTTTCGGTCACTTCGCCCAAATCGTGTAATGAATATGACTTCGTCGTTATAAACTGACAGCTAAAAAGCCCCCGCATAGTTGATGCCGTTATTACTTTAAAAATGGCGACGACCAATAATTACACAATTTTTGCCAAGTGACCGAAAATAGGTGCTGACCGAAATAGGCGACTTTACCCTACCTTCTTTCTTTTATTTACCTCAAATATTAATTTCACAATTAAAAACAAAAGTTTATACCTACCTACCGAAATACCATACAACGAGAATCCAATGGTAAACGTATTGAACAAGGTCCCAATGACGGCGTACAGCAGGATCGTACCGATGTTAGCGAAGAACGCCCTCGCTGGCATAAAGTAGCCAGCTTCCAGCATGATAGGCGGTAGCAGGTAGAGGAAGAAGAGGTCCGATGTTAGAGCGCCGACGAGGCTTCCCGCCGAATCGGCGTCTTGTACCGCTGCGACGATGCCGCCAAGAATGAACCCAATGATTACCAGTAGGCAACTCTCGGGTAGATAGCGTGGCAGAGGGGTGTAATGGAAAACTGTAAAGAAATTACAATTTCAATATTAATATCAACGATAGAGTCAATTTTGGTCAATTTTTAATAAGGCCAAAAAAAAGAAGTTGACTTGCCCTTCCAGGGCCAGAGTCTAGGTCGGGCGGTCGGATTTTTTTAATTTTTTTTTAAAATTTAAACAAGTGAGATACTACACAAAACCACGTTTTAAAGATTGATTTTTTAGCCTAATTATAACAAAAATTAATAAATTATAATGTTGTATCATAGTAACACATGTGACTTTGTTTTGTGAAGGGTCGCGCTCTTATGCTGGTTTCTGGGATGGGGTCGCCACCAGAAAAAGGTTGGGAACCACTGGTCTACGGTATTAAATGTTCTCTCCCTGACGGCAAAAAGGTTCACATTTTGGACAAGAATGGCCCACACATTTCCTATTAAAAAGATCATTTTGATAAAAGTAATGTGCACTCTCTACCCAAAGGCAAAAAGGTTCCCATTTTGGACAAAAGGGTGAGTTTGGACAAAGACTGGCCCGGGGGTCCCATTTTTCACCCGTCTGGTAAACGAATTACCCCTTTTTATAGCCATTTTTGGTAAATTTATGGGTCTAAAATCCTGCATTTTTCTGTTTTCACCCAAATGTTAGCAAAATCTGTTAAATTTGGTAAATGTTTGGGTCAATTTTCATTTTGCTGGCTGCAGAACCGTACCAAAAATAAATAATCTGAGTACAACCCCCCCCCCCCCCACATCCCTTAGAAATTTGAAATTTGGGACATAATAGCAACCGCCCTCTGTTGATTTGTTATCACGAAAAAGTTTAGCTGTGTTGAGCCTGGTGGCGCTATTCATGGATGACAATTATACGACCACAGGCCTACATGTTATAAACATAGGTCGCTACAGGTGTTGAAACAATGAAAGGTGACATTAAATTAGAGAATTCACCAATGATAGATCTTAGATCATTGACGCATTGGATGAAGAAAATACTGAACTTCAACGCAAAAACATTTTCGTGGAGAATTGCTCATCAGAAGAAATACAGCAGCTGCTTAAACTTTCCTAATTTGTCTTCATCAGATTTAATTTTCATGTAGTACCTTGCGTTGAGCTTCGTCGATTTCTCAGCAATTTTGTGTATAGATCGTTAAAATCGGCTAACTAAATCGTCTATTATAGTGACACCAGTAATCGATTTTGAGAATGTAATACCTATAGATTATAATCTTGCGCTACTCTGGCAGTTCCCTCCGTAGCTCAATCGATAAGAGCGCTGTCTATGAATGCAAAGATTGCTGTGCTGCTGCTGGTTCGAATCCGCTTAGAATCACTTTTTTTTTTAAAGTAAAGCAACACGCAAGTCAAACGAGGGCGTCTTGAAAATAATTCCTCTCTAAGGGATGTGCCCCCCCCGCCCCCTCCCCGAGAAGACTGGTCAACAAAATTCCTTGTTACAACATATTGAAAACTTTAGGGGTTTAAACTCATAAAGTCCCATATGAAATCAACCTACGCTTCGTGATCCTTATTCACCACACGCTGTGTACTATCGGGACTCTGGGACTCTTCCATTGCACTCAATGGGGTGAAGTAAACAATGCACACACTAATGCCGCTTGAACCTTTCACCATAAACATTTATTTGTAAGCAATAAAACAATTCATTAATATTGCAACGTCAAACGTTAATACAACAATTAACATGAGGTATTGTGACCATTTTTAAATGACGAACTACAGCTGAATAGATAATGTAATATACTTTAACACCCCTGTAGCGATAGTTCCGCGACCCAAGCGTGTGGATCGATGTCGTATTGTATGTGTATTGTGTTGTATTGATTCACTGACCAAAACATCCGCTGAGCCAAGATTTTGTCTAAAATAGTCCTGATTGGTGGGAAAAAACGCGGGTAGTTCCTTTCAACCAATCATATTATATTTTACATCAATCTCTGAGGAATTTTGTCTAGTATTCTGACGTAAGCGTAATTTTTGATCAGACGCTTCCATAAATTTTGCCATTGAATTTAGTACACCGACCCACGTAAAATGGACCTAAATCAGGCTATTTTGTCAATGCGTGGCATTCTTTTCTGCTAAAAGTGTAATTTTTATTTGGGAAAACGCGTATTTATCTCAAATTTTAAATTGTAAGTGTTTGGTATTTTATTGAAGCCTATACTATTTACTGCACTATACCGAGCGTAATTGTAAGTTAAGTTGTCCCACTTGGCAGTGATGATCAAAGAAGTTTCGATGTGGCAAGGGACAAGCTCAAAATTACGTGCTTAGTGAGGTAATTAGGTTTGCGTTGAGCAGATGCACCGAAGTTTTCAATATGGCCTATTTTACCACTTAACCCCCCCCCCCCCCCCCACCTCCCCCACCACACACCCTTTTTACCTTACACCCCCTCCCCTCGGCCTCCTCTGGTTGGAGAATGGTGGTTGACATTGCCAATGTTCAAAGTCTATTATTTGGCTTTGAAATCAATCAATGACATAAGTTGACGACGTGTTTAGGCAAGCGAGAAGATCCTCCAAACAAATAACATAATAAACAATATTGGAAGCAGAGTCCAAAGTTCGACTCGTTTATATATGTTTCCTCTTTCGTTTTGTGATTCCCAATTAGATGAGGACAACTTCGGTTTGACCACCAAATCACAGGAATGATCGTCTTTACATAAATGATCTTTACAGAGTACAGGGTGTCTCAAAAAAAAACATGCCCCCAACTAATTGACCATGAACTTCTAGAATTTGGTGTAACAATTGTATACATATTGATAGACTAAATGCTTAGCTTTCATATGCCGTTTATTTCATCTAATTTGGTTATGTCAATCCTGAGATATGATCAATTAACTAAAGCTACCTAAAATCGACGTTGTGCCACTTTTACAGAAGGAATGCTTAAGATAAGCATTAAAATTAAAACCCTCATCCTTCTAAGGGAGGGTTGGTCGCCGATTGCGCTAAAACGCAAAGAACAGTGACCTAGGCGTCTATGTGATCGCATTAAATCCCTTGTGCTCATTTTGACGAAAACAAATTGAGGGTGCCACCTTACCCGGGGGTAGGTTAAGCCGTCAAAGTCCGATAGTAGGGGGTGGGTGGTTGCCACCTTACAAATTTTTTAAATCGTCATTTTGAAAAATATTTTAATTGTATGGTCCTGAATATTATCGCATAGGCCTATGTTAGAAACACCATTTCCTCACTTAATTAAAGGGACACTAAGAGATGTGTTGGAGGCAGCGCCCTCAATTATGATAAAAACTGAGATTAGTTTATTTTTTATAATTGTATTACATGTATGAACTTACACCTATAAGGATTAAGAAAAATCAGCTCTCTTTGTACAATAAAACGTCGATTCAAAAAATGCTGGTCCCGCGGGACCAGCATTTTACGTCCAACAGTATCCCCGTGCAGTACGCGTGATACATAACACGAACCATATTTGCATAGAGGGCGTTTTTCAATAAATAGCGATGATATTGTTTTAATCTAGTTTTGCTGTGTTTTTTGATAGTAGAAACAACAATAATGGCGATTTTTAATGTTCATCTTGAATTCTGAAGTAAAATTTTAAACATTTAAACTTTTCAACACCACTTAATGTCCCTTTAAGCAAAAAATATGGGTGAAATTCCGATATTTGGAACTTTTTTGGCGAAGATTTCTATATTGGCCTATATTTCACTGTCCAGCGAATACGGCGGAATTTTGCGGACGACCATGTTTGGTGACGTCATTGTGATGTCATGTGTAGGATGTTTGTACTTGTTTGGGTATGTATGGATAGAGGGAACCTCTAGCTAACCATGGTATTCAAATAAGCATACTCTCCTTATACTCTCATATTTTTAGGGGGTCACGGTACAAAAACAGAAGCTGCTTTCAAAATGTGGTGTTGGAGGCGTGCGTATGCACAATGAGAAGGATCAATGCCGGTATTATTAAAGAAATTGGGGTGTCTAAACGAATTCGTCATGCCATCAACATCCAAATGCTGAGCTACTTCGGCCATATCTCATGTCGCAAGGGTAACAGCCTAGAGAAGATGATCATGCAAGGCATGATTGAAGGGAAGGGAAAGAAAGGCAGACCTAGGTCCCAGTGGATTGACCAAATAAGATATTACTGGACACCCTCTCCGTGATTATTACTCCTTTGCTGAAAATCATTATCAGTCATGACAGGAACCAACTAACCAACGATGTCAAAGTCAACTATGCACCAGTCAATAGTTAGGTCACCCAAGCCCTATAATGAAAGCTATGAAAATTGTTAAACGGGGTCAGTAGTCACAAACATGCACAAACACAATAGTCAAACGACCTTGCTATTGTCATGCTATTGTCAACACTCCCTACACAGAGGTCTGCAGTGCAAATCTGTACGATTTTCGCCATGTAATGTCTATGGCAGATTTCATTCCGTGGTATAAAGCTATAAGGTTTCCGTGGTCTTCGCTATCTCCAAGCAGATAGAGCAATACGTACATGGACTTTTTTGTAGACGAGGGTTCATTTCATGATTTGGTGAGGTTTAGAATGAGTTAGGATTCCTGTAATTTTGAAGACCACAGATTTTCAAAACGTGAATTTTTCGACATTGTACGACATAAATTTGATCACCAAACGTGTTTAAAACTATACATTTTACCATTCTGCAGATGTGATTGCCCTCCTCTAAAATTCTACATGATTTTTAACACGTTTCTTAGTTTTTGAGATGCCCAAATAGACCATTTTCCGAAGCTATTTCTAGCAAATATTGCAGTCACTAAGACTATAACAAAATATGACATGCAGCGTGACCTCCTACTGGCTGACACTTCCTGTTTCAGCTTTGGGTCCATAGTTGATGCCGTCAGACAAAAGGACCATGTTGCTTTAAGAGTTATATCATTGTATGGATCATGTTGGTAGCCTGATCGATGTAATCAGTGGCAGCACCAGCATCTAAATTTGGGGGCCAAACGGAGGTGGCAAAATGTGCGCGAAGTGTGTGAACATTTTAGTTTTTATTGTAAAAAATTGCCTGAAATTAGAAATATGACATTTATCAAGCTCTGTAACTTTTGAACTAAAGTGCTCAACAAAAGAAAGTCATACACTTTGTTTATGTCCTATAGAGTGACTTCTATATTTGTTTTGACCAAACAGGGTAGATAGACATTTGGATGTATATTTTAGGCACAATTTAGTACCAAACTAGCCACAAAACAACAATGATAAGCCATGATTAGCCCCATTTAAAGAAAATCTGTGACGTTTCCAAATTCGCATTTTCAACACACTACGCAGAGAGAAAATGCTGTGTATGCATTGCATGGCCTAGATGACCGCTGGGGATATCAATCACACATGCTACACTTCCCGTGCATGTCAGTTAGAATTTGAATTGCGCAGGGGAATGTGCATTGATCAATACGGGATAAATACGGGATTAGATTGCGCAGGGGAAATGTGCAGTGATCAATACGGGATAAATACAGGATATGTGCTTGGAAACCTTAATGCTCTTCTCTCCCGCAAAATAATTGGAAGTCACTCTATACCAGGGGTGGGCAACCTTTTTGAATGAATGGGCCAGATATAAGGAGTGAAAAATTGACTGGGCCGCACCTAACCAGATTTTCTAGCAATGAGTGACCTACTGTTGATTTCAAACCTTTGATTCCGAAGACTTTCAAGCAATAGGTGTGTGTGCTTAATAATCTATCTTCACAAAAACGTAATCTTAATACAGTACAGATAACAATTAATGGGGGAAATAGACATACCATTGTTGAGGAACATCATTTGTGCCGATAAAAGCTCGTTTTGGGGGATGCATGTCAAAACTATTTATTTTTTTATTTTTCTTGAGACATCTCGCGGGCCACAAAACCCCACTGGCGGGCCGCATTAGGTTGCCCACCACGGCTCTATACAATGTAGAAACAAAGTGTACAACTTTCTTTTCTTGAGTTTGGAACTGTGCTGCCGAATCACAAATTTGAGAGCGAGGGTTCGTAAAAAAAAAGGCGCGAGATAACAAAATTGAGTTACATTTTTTTAATTTGGGTTTTTAACGCAATTTTAAATTTAAAAAACTGGGAAATTCCAAAAAAATGAAAATAGGTCAGTCGGGCCTGTATAGTTTTTTATATGGCCTTATATGGTTAATTTAATGCCCACACACACCCACACATGCATACATCAGACAAATTGCAATTGAATTGATACCTATATAATATGACATAAAAAAATGGGAGAAAATGATATTATGATACAATACACTGTAAACCTGACCTAAATTCATGGTATAAGCTCGACTTTTTAGCTCAGAAATATTTAAACATACAGTTATACGATGCAGCTGGCAATTATACATCAGCCATGAAATGAACCTAGTCGCGGATATGCATTTCATATATCACTGCATTTCAGGGGTTTGCAAACAGTGCAGACTTTATTAATACCATATTGCATTATGATTGTTTTAAATTTCATTTTCACATCTAATACTTATTTTTTACTTGTAAAAAGCAATATATTTAACCTGTGCAGACATAATCACTGTATTTCAGGTGTTTGTAACAAGTGCAGCCTTTATTAAAACCATATTGCATTTAGGATCTTTTTAAAGGGGCATTGAGAGATACGTATGGGAGTGCGCCCTCAATTATCCTGGAAATCAGTTTTTTTGCATCAAAGGCCACTGAATTCCGAATAGGTGTGAAAATCATCAGAGAATCAATTTTGGAGTTTTCATGATTTTTGGATAATTTACGTCTATTCTTTCATCTTATTTTTTATAAATCATGATTTATTCAATTTTCACCCTAAAATTGTTCTATGGGGAATTGATTTGGAAAACTACCAACATGGAAAGAAAAATTGAAAGCATTATACATGTACCAGGTTTTTCTCAACTGGTGGGCATCAAGGCATCCTAAGTGGCGCAAGAGTGGTCAAAAAAGTTAATAATAATAAAAATAATAATAAAATAAAATTTAAAAAAGAAAATCGTATCATGATATAGCCATATTTCTATGCCTCCTAAAATCAACCCCTGACCGTCCGCGCGAAAAAACTTGCCCCGCCACCACACCGAGCCCCGTTTTCCTCTGTAAAATAACTTGAATTGTAAATTTAATTTGATTTAAGTCAATTAAAAAAAACTAAGAGCTTCAGGGGGCAATGCCCCTGGACCCCAAGTGAAGCTTCAACAAGTTGGTTACTAAAACTTGGAGCATCATCAGTAAATCTAAACTGCTCTAAAAAAAAGTTTAGAAATTTGTTTCAATCACAATTTGTTCAAATATCTCGGGATATGTTCATTTTAATAGTTTAATATCATTTAAAAGCTGATGTGTTCATCTTTACAAATTATAATGATACCAAATGTGAAGCAATCTCTTGCTCCAGTGCTCAGCTACTGGCTTGAAAACATGGGGAGGTCACAATCTGAATGTGCCAAAATCAACACTATTTTCATTTTGTGCTCAAAAGAACATCTTTGTTGTTGTTCAATGAAGTGTTACATTGACCAATACAGTGTAGTGTGACGATCTATTGATTTTTAAGCACAAAATAGTATTGATTTTGGCACTTTCAAATTGCGACCTCCCCATGTTCAAATCGCATATCATTGTAAAGATGAACACATCAACTTTTAAATGATATATTACATTTAAATGAGCATATCCCGAGATATTTGAACAAATTGTGATTGGAAAAAATTTGGGGTGGGGGGTACTTGGATTTATTTTGGACGGGGGTGTGCAGCTCCAGCCTCAAAACCCATACCCACTTCCAAGGGTAATTTTGCCGGAAAGGGTACCCATGTCTAAGGATTTTTCTTCAAATGTAGACCCCATGTCTAAGGGTTTCATTTAGGTATTTTTATTTTCGGGAGATGCCCTCGGGTATGATTCGGAACGATGTTGAATTAGAGGGGCTACGGTACATGAAAATAGACGGGAGTTAATCTCATGGTTAAATGGGTTGAATTCCATGATTCCGGGGTTGAATTTATCGAATTGAATTCAGGTTGATATTGAAAAATCGATCACCGATGTATCTATCTACATACCGTAAAACGGGGTGAATCGGGACAGATTGAGCATGGTTTTGATTGTGTGTTTTTTTCTGTAGCCTCATTTGCCACAGTCATTGGTACATTTTATGTCCACACATAACATCTACATGCTGGTAATGTAAAATTTAGTGTATTAAAAGTGCTTCACCCCTTTTTTTTTTTAAAGTGACTGTCCCGATTCACCCCGAGTTTGGGGTGAATCGGGACAGCAGGGAAATAGTGTTTGATGAAGGTTTAAATAAATTTTTGTCTCCTTTATCCCCAAAAATGGGTAGATGGGGACTTTAAACAAGTTTTAGTCACATTTCTTGTAAGGTTTTGATCCAAGTTCTGGCTTGTATTGACGTGGCAAATATTGTCCCGATTCACCCCAATTTCAAACTCTCAAATCTGAAAATCACACAAATCTACAAAATTAAGGTTTTAATTAATTTGTGTCCCCTTTATCCCCACAAATGGGGTGGATGGGGACTTTAAACAAGTTTTGGTCACATTTCTTGTAAAGTTTTGATCTAAGTTCTGGCTTGTATTGACACAGCATCATGTCCCCGTTCACCCCGTTTTCAAAATCTCAAATCTGAAAAAACACAAAAATCTACCAAATTAATAATTTCTTTGGACTAATCAAATTTTCACTTTAACCACACTTGTAGGACATATTTTGCCAGGTCCCTGTGCATTCCCAGCTTATTTCCTCCAATGGTTCCACTGGGAGAGAGAAAGTTTTGACCGCATCTTTTTTTTCGAACCATTGAAGGAAATTTTCATTTTGGTATCCTGGGCTCCAGATTTCCAGTATCACATCTGCAAAGCCATCCGCCAGTATGTGTTATTACCCATCTCTGGGTGACAGGCTTTGTTTAGCGTTTGTTGTTCATTCTAAACCTCCTCGCTCTTGGTGTTACAAGCCTGATGTTTCTCTCGTAAAGTCGTTTAATGTTTAGTCGTTATTCATTGATTAGAGCCTTGTATAACTCCCTCATTGGCGTGGTGACAGCGTCGGATTACTTTTCCACGCATCGCAGCTTTCTCAAGGCGGAAATCTACAGGAATACTGAAGATTTTGAATGTCAAATTCGGACTCTGATATTTTTGAATTTCACAAGAAGGTGAGCGGCATGACCAGCTTTTACAGTAGCTGTGTGTATACATTAGACTGCCAGTGTATTTTACGAGATATTATATTCATCATATGACCCAGCTAACCATATTACGTTGTTGGAACGTCGTGGCAAGGTTTCACTTTCGTTCTTGGAACGTTATGATTAAAAGTTCAAAGAACGTTGTGAACGTGATCCAACGTTAGGAGAACGTTTATTTGTCGACACATTTTTACGTTGTATGAACGTTAGTCATGAACGTTTTCACAACGTTATCACAACGTCCTAAACGTTTAAAACACTTTCTTGAAATTCTGTTAGTTATACCATTACGTCCAAATGACGTTTTTATACTGTCTTTATTACGTTATCGGAACGTCGTGACAGCGTTCATGGAACGTTGCGATCCAACGTTAGAAGAACGTTTATTTGTCGACACATTTTTACGTTGTTTGAACGTTAGTAATGAACGTTTTCACAACGTTATAACAACGTCCCAAACGTTTAAAACACTTCTGTTAGTTATACCATTACGTCCAAATGACGTTTTTATAACCTATTTATTACGTTGTTGGAACGTCGTGACAACGTTTCACTTTCGTTCTTGGAACGTTATGATTAAACGTTCAAAGAACGTTTATTTGTCGACACATTTTTATGTTGTATGAACGTTAGTCTTGAACGTTTTCACAACGTTATCCCAAACGTGTAAAAAACTTTCATCAAATTCGGTTAGTTACACCATGGCAACCAGGGAATGGTAGTGGTATTATAGAGGGATGGGGCGGGCATTGACCTTTTCCGATGTGTACTATGTTCTTGCTCAATGTATATGGCATTAGTGAACAATGACTTGCCTTTAGCTATACATATGAGAACTTACGTATACAGATCAAAATGCTTTCTATGGTGTTAAAAGCTGTTAAATGTATGTATCGACTTAAATTTTTTTTTTAAATAGGTTTAAATAAATAAAAGTTGCAAATTAGCTCATTACCATAATTTAAAGGTTACAAACGAGCACCGGTGCTAATTTTTGTACCATTGAAATTATGCTAATGAGCTATTTCCACAATTTACTCGACTCATGTAAGGCCAGGTAAAATATGCAAATTAGCGATTACAGCCCAGGTAACATAATTTGGTTGTGTAAACGTTATATGAACGTTATATGAACGTCGTGATGAAGCCAGATTCTTTTCAAGCTTAAAAGACATAAATAAATATATTCCACATAAATTATACAGGTATTTTGTCATGAGTTCAAGTTCTATTACTCTTTTTCCATGTGCAATACCCACGAGGAACGAATTCGATTCAAACTTTAACGGATTTACACGCTTAGAAAAGAGCATATTGCGCTTCTTACAAGTTCGTAATCATAGTTGTAATTAATGCAAATTGGACCAAGCTGATTTTGCTTCCTCATGTTTGCTGAAGCATATCTCCCGTTCTAAATAACCAATTGGAACGCAATAAAATGCAAATGAAAGCTTATTTACTCAGCTTTCATAATACATCAAGATTAGACCCGTGTGTTCCTGTCCTTTTAAGATATCTTATGTGCCCAGAGTGTTAACATTTTTTGGGTCACCCTGTATACGCCTAGATTAGTACATCAAATTTGTAATGCCAAATTGTTTTGTATTAAAATTTTGATTCGTAATAAACCTTTTTAATTTAAATAAAATGTAATTCATTACTTAATTAGTCCATGGAAACGTGAGCAAAATGTTTTCTGAACGTTGCAGTTAAGTTCTAGTTTGGTTGCACTTAGGTTGTGGTTAGGTTGTCATTAAAACGTTTCTACAACGTTATTATAACGTTGCGGTTTGGGTGTGATTTGGTTGTTTTAGGTTGGTCAATGGAAACGTGAGCAAAAAGTTCTCTGAACGTTGCAGTTAAGTTCTAGTTTGGTTGTGGTTAGGTTGTCATTAAAACGTTTCTACAACGTTATTATAACGTTGCGGTTTTGGTGTGATTTGGTTGTTTTAGGTTGGTCCATGGAAACGTGAGCAAAACGTTCTCTGAACGTTGCAGTTAAGTTCTAGTTTGGTTGCACTTAGGTTGTGGTTAGGTTGTCATTAAAACGTTTCTACAACATTATTATAACGTTGCGGTTTGGGTGTGATTTGGTTGTTTTAGGTTGGTCCGTTGAAACGTGAGCAAAACGTTCTCTGAACGTTGCAGTTAAGTTCTAGTTTGGTTGCACTTAGGTTGTGGTTAGGTTGTCATTAAAACGTTTCTACAACGTTATATATAACGTTGCGGTTTGGGTGTGATTTGGTTGTTTTAGGTTGGTCCGTTGAAACGTGAGCAAAACGTTCTCTGAACGTTGCAGTTAAGTTCTAGTTTGGTTGCACTTAGGTTGTGGTTAGGTTGTCATTAAAACGTTTCTACAACGTTATATATAACGTTGCGGTTTGGGTGTGATTTGGTACTTAAAACAAACAACCCGCAACGTTATAATAACGCTGTAAGAACGTATTTAATGACAACCTAACCAGAACTTTAGTGCAACCAAACTAGAACTTAAACTACAACGTTCAGGGAACATCTTTTTCACGTTTAAAGGATTAAACTAAAACAACCAACTATTTGAGTGTTACAACGTTGTTAAAACATTATGTAAACGTTTCCGATGATCAACATGCAACGTTCAGAGAACGTTTTAATCACGTTTCCAAGAACCAACCTAAAACAAACAATCCGCAACGCCATAATAACGTTGTAAGAACGTTTATAATGACAACCTAACCACAACCTAAGTGCAACCAAACTAGAACTAAACTTTAACGTTCAGAGAACGTTTTGCTCACGTTTCAACGGACCAACTTAAAACAACCAAATCACAACCAAACCGTAACGTTATAAAAACGTTGTTAAAACGTTTTAAATGACGCAACCTAACTGCAACCTAGGTGCAACGTTGCGGAAACGTTCTGTGTTTGCTGGGGAGCACCGGGCTTGTAAAATCATTGAACATTGGTTGATCAAAGACTCTTTATCCAAGTAAGCTTACCAATCAACATCCTTGCCAAAAGCCTAGGCTCAGCAACATTTTCGTCATAATTAAAAGCTTAAGACTGTGTATTTTTAAAACCCAGTAGCATCTCGGGGATGAAGGTTGGAGAAATCATTTCATACTTGGTCCACACATCAGTTATGATGAACCATCTCATATTATGGTGATAAATCTTTCATCGCGAGTCCCAGTGTTTCTAGATCAAAACACCCTAAATTTGCCAATTTCGACCATTTTAGCCTATATTCAGAAACGGGTAGTTTTAGTTTAAACCCTCCAACTGCAAAACGATTTTGCACAAGACACTTACACTGCAGTATCATCTTAAGATACCTATAGAGTATATAACATGCGCATTACATTTAGTTTAGCTTCTGTAACTTTTGTTTTATAATGGGATCAAACTTGTGTTTTTCATGAAAAATAGCTCAAATTATGTGTCAAATTAAAAACGGGAATTATTTTACGTCAAGCAACCAATTTTAAAAATTCACATATTAATGCAATCTATACATATTAATCTTCAACATATAAAAAATCACCGTTGGCTTTTTATTCCTACAAGTCGCTGTGTGACGTCAAAGTTACGTGTGTATATCACTCTATATAAATTGTTGGAAAATGAATGACGCATAGTATATCAACCATCTCGGTCATATGAGGGATGAAATGTTGTGTTTACGACGTGCATCTAAATATTTGATATATCCCATCTTGATAACAATCTTCAAATCCAAGATGGCCTCCAAAATGGCCGCCATAATTGCCAAAATACATATAAAATGCTCATATTGAATTCCATACACTAAATTATGCAGTTTCAATGCCTATGATCGAAATGCCTGAAAGGAGACACTAATTTAAGACGTTTTTGAGGATTCTTTACCTTCCATGATGGCCGCCGATCATGTCAAAATGGACATTAAATGGATGGAACAATGATTCTTTATTTGTTATAACTATCTTCTTTAAGACTAGGGTTTAACAAAACGTATACGATATCGTTATTATGTATCAAATTAAGAACAGGAATTAGTTTACGTCAATTAACCAATTTTAATAATCTACAAATCAATGCTGTCTATACATATTAACCTTTAAAATAAACATAATCATTATTAGCTTTTTATTCCTACATGTCGTTGTATGTAAGTCCTAAAAAATCATGGTACCATACAGACACATGTGGCTGAATTGGAATCACCGATTGATATACTTAATTTTCATTTCTCAATTTTTTTGCTAGACATATTTAATTTTCCAATGTATCTTTATAGCAATGTAGGCCTATGCAGAAATTCGTTTTGGGGGTACCGTTCACTATTTAGACATTCAACCAGTTGCTGGTCACATTTTAAATGGTCAATCTGTGCCTTCAATGATCCTTACCATACACACATTATGTAACTGCTAGCAATGTATTGGCCATTTTGTTTTGTTTGTTTGTTTATACACGGTGGGTCCGCACGGACATACGCTTGGGTCCTGATTTTAATGCCCGTTTTAATGGCAAGCAAAAACGTTTGACTATTCTGTGGTCATTAATCACTTGCTACGCTTAAATCACAATATCTCTCCCAATTCACTCATATCATAAACCAAAATTTTGTTTTCCAATGGACAATGGACAGCTTACACTAAAAGCAATGGATACTATACCGGTATGTCATTAACATGTCACCGAAGACATTTCAAGCATTTCATGGCCACATTCAGCATTTGGTGGTCAACATAGTTATTTCAAGATACCCATGATTAGTTATATGGTGCCTAAATATTATACTGTGATAACGATATTATATGATTTTTTTTTTTAAAAACCTCGTCTTACAGAAGATAGGTATGACAAATAAAGAAGCTTTGTTTCAGCCATTTAATGTCCAATTTGACATATCGGCGGCCATTATGGAAGCTAAAGAATCCTCAAGAATGTCTCAAATGTGTGTCTCCTTTCAGGCATTTCGAGCATAGGCATTGAAACTGCATAATTTAGTGTATGGAATTTAATACACGCGTTCTTTATGTATTTTGGTGATTATGGCGGCCATTTTGGAGGCATCTTGGATTTGAAGATTGTTATCAAGATGGGATATATTATTTATTTAGATGCACGTCGTAAACACGACATTTCATCCCTCATATGACGGAGATGGTTGATACACTATGCGTCATTCATTTTCCAACATTTCATGTAGAGTGATATACACGCGTAACTTTGACGTCACACAGCGACTTGTAGGAATAAAAAGCCAACGGTGATTTTTTATATGTTGAAGACTAATATGTATAGATTGCATTAATATATGACTTTTTAAAATTGGTTACTTGACGTAAAATAATTCCCGTTTTTAATTTGACACATAATTTGAGCTATTTTTCATGAAAAACACAAGTTTGATCCCGTTATAAAACAAAAGTTACAGAAGCTAAACAAAATGCAATGCACATGTTATATACTCTATAGGTATCTTAAGATGATACTGCAGTGTAAGTGTCTTGTGCAAAATCGTTTTGCAGTTGGAGGGTTTAAACTAAAACTACCCGTTTCTGAATATAGGCTAAAATGGTCGAAATTGGCAAATTTAGGGTGTTTTGATCTAGAAACACTGGGACTCGCGATGAAAGATTTATCACCATAATATGAGATGGTTCATCATAACTGATGTGTGGACCAAGTATGAAATGATTTCTCCAACCTTCATCCCCGAGATGCTACTGGGTTTTAAAAATACACAGTCTTAAAAGCTTAAGGCTTACTGATATTTGTGCACCATGGCTGCTACACATCGGGCCCCCAAGCAGTGGTCCCTTAGTAAGACTGAATCAGTTAGCTCCTTCGAAAACTGGAAGCATAATTTGCAGTACTGCTTGTCACTTGATCCTGGCTTTGCAACCTTTCTGGTTGATGATTTCAAATGGGGTAAAAAGACAAAGGCAACTCCGCTACGTGGTTTTACTGATGATGGTGAACAAATCCCTGAGGCTAAAAGACTAACTGCCCAACAGAAGACCACCATGAACTCATGCTCGGCCAGATCGCCAATTATTGTCCAATCATATCCCGCAACACGATCGTTAGAAATTCAACCTGTATGAATGATATTTGGCAAGGTATTCGCCTCCACTACGGATTCCAAACCACGGGAGGGCATTTCCTGGACTTTTCATCTCTACGTCTAGAACTCAATGAACGTCCTGAGGATTTATTTCAACGCATCATGGCGTTCGTTGAGGACAGCCTCCTCTTGCAGGGTGGGGGTATTACCCATCATGGTGAAGAGGTCACAGAGGACGAAGAACTCTCCCCAACCCTGGAGAATCTAGTTGTCGTGACCTGGCTTCGTCTGATCCATGTAGACCTCCCACGTCTTGTTAAACAGCGATATGGTACCGAGCTACGATCTAGGACATTGGCTTCCATCAAACCTGAAGTTTCACAGGCCCTTGATTCACTGTTGGATGAGATAAATTCCTCCTCGGACACCCGTGCTATGCGAACCTTCACACCACGTTCACAATTTCCACGAAAAATGGTAGGAAAAGGTCCATCTGCAAGACCCCGGCCGAACAAATCATGCCCGCTATGCAAACAGGTAGGACGTACCGACATCCAACATTTTCTCAGCGAATGCCCTCACCTGCCAGAGCAAGACCGCAAATACATTGCACGTGCACGCCAGGTATCCAACATCTTTGATGAACCCGATACGGATGATGATTCTCCAAATCTTGCCTGTGCCCTTGTTGAGGAACACACAGATGACGTTCAGGTTTCACATGCTCCTACTGCCCTACGTGTACAGACTCGTCAGTCCCCATACCTGGACACATTTATGGACCATCATACAGTCCGTGTTACCATTGATTGCGGCGCAACAGGTAACCTACTGCGTGAAACAACAGCCCAGACCCTTGGTGTAAAGATCCGTAAGAGTTCGCAATCTGCTCACCAGGCGGATGGTCATTCCCCTCTTGATGTGGTTGGAGAAACCTCCTTTACTCTTACACGCGATGGCTTCAGTTTCCCGTTTGAAGGACTTGTTGTGAAAAGCCTAGACGTGGACATTCTTGGAGGAACCCCCTTTATGGAGCTTAACGATGTTGCCGTCCGTCCTTCAAAGCGACAGATAATCTTGTGTGATGGTAAGATCTACACATATGGGTCACCGCAAAGTACTCGTGACCATCATACTGTGCGTCGCGCTCACGTGCTTCGTGCCCCACCCCACAACACCACTGTATGGCCAGGAGAATACATTGAAGTGGATCTCCCAGCAGAGATTGCAGAGTCTGACTCAACCTTCGCGTTAGAACCGCGCACAGATTCTCGTGTGGCGAAGACTCTTCAACCAGATCAGTTATGGCCAAGCCCAGGCCTCATTCGCAGTGTAGCTGGCAAGGTTCGGATCCCCAATCTCACCAATGAGCCTTTGGTTCTTCGACGTCAAGAACAATTCGGCCAAGTCAGTGCTGTATACTCCCCCAAGCCATGTGTTGAGCCCACAGACTCCCGTATTGGAGTAATGCGTTGTGACTCGGAATCTCGCTCCAGTGTGTCATACTCCACATCTATCTCATTAGACCCAGACCAGACGCTCACTCCGGAAAACCAATCCAAATTTCGTGCACTTCATGAGGAATTTGATGATGTCTTCAATCCAACTTTTCCAGGATACAATGGCGCTGCCGGACCTTTTAAGGCTGTTGTCAATATGGGTCCAGTCCAACCACCACAGCGAAAAGGTAGACTACCACAATATGCCCAGAATAAACTCCAGGAATTGCAACACAAATTCGACGACCTTGAGAAACTTGGAGTCTTTGCTCGTCCAGAAGATATTGACATTAATGTTGAATACCTGAATCCATCATTCTTGGTCAAAAAATCCAATGGTGGTTTTCGCCTAGTGACAGCATTTGCAGATGTTGGACGGTACAGTAAACCACAACCTTCACTTATGCCTGACGTAGATTCCACCTTACGTAAGATCGCCAAGTGGAAACACCTTATTGCCACTGACCTGACCAGCGCATTTTATCAGATCCCTCTTTCGCGACAATCTATGAAATACTGTGGCGTAGCTACTCCCTTTCGTGGCATTCGTGTATACACTAGATCTGCCATGGGGATGCCTGGATCTGAAACGGCACTGGAAGAACTCATGTGCCGTGTGCTTGGAGATCTCCTGGAGAAAGGTGTTGTTGCAAAGTTGGCGGATGACTTATACTGCGGTGGCGATACCGTAGATGAGCTTCTACATAATTGGAGGTCTGTTCTACACGCTTTAGACAAATGTAATCTTCGCCTCTCAGCACCTAAGACTGTAATCTGTCCAGGAAGCACTGTCATCTTAGGCTGGATTTGGTCAAATGGCACTCTTCAAGCTAGCCCCCACCGTATTGCAACTCTTTCTAGTTGTGCTCCACCAGAAAAGGTTGGCGGAATGAGATCTTTCATCGGCGCTTACAAGGTATTAGCCCGTGTCATCCCTGGTTGCGCGTCATTTTTGGCTCCATTGGATGATGTTGCAGCAGGCCGACAAACACAAGACAAGATCACATGGTCTGACACTCTCCGAGCAGCTTTCCAAACTGCACAAGCTGCCTTAACGTCAACCCGCACTATCACGCTCCCGCGGCCAGAGGATCAGTTGTGGATTGTTACCGATGGCTCTGTCAAAAAGCACAGTATTGGATCAACATTGTACATAACCCGGAAAGGAAAACCTCATCTCGCTGGGTTTTATAGTGCTAAATTACGCGGTCGTCAACCCACATGGTTACCATGCGAAGTAGAAGCACTCTCTATTTCTGCATCCACCAAGTACTTTAGTCCATTCATCATACAATCCAAACATCATGCGTGCATACTCACTGATAGCAAACCATGTGTGCAGGCATTTGAAAAGCTTTGCCGTGGGGAATTCTCAGCAAGCCCCCGCGTATCCACGTTCCTGTCTACGGTTAGCCGTTACCAAGCTTCCGTTCGTCATCTCGCTGGGTCGGCCAACACCCCATCTGATTTTGCAAGTCGCAATGCACCTGACTGTACCGATCCCACGTGCCAAATTTGTGCCTTTGTTAAACGCATTGAAGATTCCACAGTTCTCCGCATTTCAGCACAAGATGTTATCTCCGGTGATGCTAAGCTTCCATTTACCAGTAGAGCTGCATGGTCAGCTGTTCAATTGGAATGCCCAGACTTAAGGAGAACCCACGCTCATCTAGTCCAAGGCACTCGCCCATCGAAGAAACTCACCAATGTCAAGGATGTCAAGCGTTATCTTCAAGTCGCATCCATTGCCAAAGATGGTTTACTTGTAGTCCGCAGAGATCAGCCACTTTCTGCCTCACGCGAATGCATTATTGTCCCTCGCCAAGTCTTGAACGGTCTCATTACTGCACTCCACATCCAGTTAGACCACCCCACTAGACACCAACTAACGTCAATGACCCGTCGATTTTTTTATGCCTTGGACATGGATAAATCCATCGAGCAAGTGACGTCAAGTTGCCACCACTGTGCATCGTTACGCAACACACCTCATACTCTGATTCAGCAGTCCACAGGTGATCCTCCGGATACCGTTGGTGTATCCTTTTCCGCGGATGTCATCAAATGCAACCGCCAGTTAGTTCTTGTACTGCGTGAAAACACCACCTCATTCACAGCATCATGTATCATTGACAATGAACGTCATGACACACTCCGTGATGCCTTAATCCGTCTGTGCATTGAAATGCGTCCATTAGATGGGCCCTCTGCTGTCATACGCACTGATCCTGCTCCTGGATTTACACGCCTTAGTAATGATGAGCTCCTCCAGCGGCATCGCATTTGCATAGAGATTGGTCGTATCAAGAATCCCAACAAGAATCCCATCGCAGAAAAAGCAGTTCGCGAACTACAGGATGAACTGTTACGCCATGACCCACTAGGTGGTCCTGCTTCACCTCTGACACTTTCCCTTGCCACGGCCAGCTTAAATTCGCGAATCCGATCACGTGGCCTCTCTGCCCGAGAAATGTGGTCCCAACGCGACCAGTTCACTAATCAGCAAATTCCATTCTCAGACCAGCAGATGATCCAAATGCAACATCAGACACGTTCTGACAATCACCCCCATAGTGAGCGGTCAAAGGCACCACTAGGAAAGCGTCCCTCAACACTGCCAGTGGATGTCGGTGATCTTGTATACCTGTATTCTGATCGTGACAAGACACGCGCTAGGAGCAGATACTTAGTCACTGCTGTTGATGGCATGTGGTGCAACGTTCGTAAGTTTGTTGGATCACAACTGAGGGCTACTTCCTATCGCGTCAAGAAGTCTGAATGTTATAAGGTCCTCAGCTATTTTATGGACAGCGTCCCTAACCCGCGTGAACACTCCTCACCTACAGATGAGATGGACAATAGTGTGAATATCAGTGAGAACCCTGTGCTGAAGCCCCCAGACCCCCCTCATATTCCACCAGAACTGTCAACGCCAGCTGGTTGTATGTCAACTCCCCCCCTTACACACAGTGTAAGTCAGGAACTTATGACCCAGGCCCCAGCCAGCCAGCCAGAACACTTCCCACCGTCGGCTGTTGGTATGTCACCGCACACCAGTCAGCCTGCTGACGAACTTATGCTAAATGAGGATGTCCAAGAGGCACCCGACTCACCACGACGCTCTGGTAGGCAACGCAACCCACCCAGGCACCTCGATGATTTTGTGTTAGACTAGTCATGGTGTTACTGATACGCTGTTACATAAGATTGCCTGTTGTTGACTGTCCCTGCCATATAGACCTGCTGTCCTCTTCAGTGGACCCTTTTTGTGCACAGTGTTTAGTGACTTTAATTTACCTCCTTTGTGCACTCATGTTGACTCATAAACATTTTTAGCAGGCATCTACACGTACATGTATTACATCCATGCATAGGCAGTTGCTTGTGCCTCAAAGGTTTTACACTTTGAGATATTGACTCTAATATAGAGATTTTGAGCAAAAGACTCTAACTGTATATATGTTTTGTCGTAGGACATATTTTTGGGTAAATGGAGGAGGAGAAAGAAGAAGCCACGCCAGTATGTGTTATTACCCATCTCTGGGTGACAGGCTTTGTTTAGCGTTTGTTGTTCATTCTAAACCTCCTCGCTCTTGGTGTTACAAGCCTGATGTTTCTCTCGTAAAGTAGTTTAATGTTTAGTCGTTATTCATTGATTAGAGCCTTGTATAACTCCCTCATTGGCGATCATTCTAATGCTGATAGTCCACTTTTCCATCCCAGGGGGATAAAAAGTCAAAAGAATCAATTAGGTTTGAAAAATTAATTATTAAACAACTTTTTGTGTGTTTTGTCCCGATTCACCCCAGTGTCCCGATTCACCCCGTTTTACGGTATGAAAGATTCTAGTTTGTCTGATTATTACTATATGAACTTGATGAAGTCATAATGTCACAATGCTGTTCAACATTTACCAAACTCCCCCTCCTCCCCCCCCCCCCCCCCCCCCCCCCCCCCCCCCCCCCCCCTCCCCTCCCCGGTAAAATGATCCATGGAAAAAAGGTCCACTTTTGAAAAAATGTGACCCCCTGAAATTTTTTTGGTTCTGGGCCTGACAATAACAATTGCAATTGTGTGTTCAGATGCTATTGGCTTCGCTGCATGTCAAAAGGACTTGTTGGAAGCTTTTTAATTAAACAACTCTTCAACAAATGATACGGATGAATTCATGTAGCTAATTATAATGAACTGCTACATTTCTTTACGCACCGTTAGAGCATGCCATATTTTGTCAAATCAATCCACACTCAAATTATAATTTATGTTCCAAAAGGAAATACCAGGGGATAAAGATAATAAGATTCTACCGGCAGACGGACCTCACAGGTTGGGACAGTTCTTCTTCAAAATGACACGAACAATTATAAATAAAAATTCTGAAAAACTGAACGACCGCCGACCCACTTTTTGCGTTTTTCAAGATTTTCTTTTTTTTAAGAAGATTTGTTCTCAAATCATGTACAAATTAGCTGTTATTTAGCAAAAAATCTGTTGAAATTTAAAATTAAAAAAACCTGACCGACCCTACTTGACAGGTCCCGTAATACGGGGGGAGGGGGGGGGGATCGTCGCCTAAGGGCCACTTTTTCCTTTTAATAGAATCCGTGTTAAGTAAACCCTGTTCTACGGGCCCGACCGACCCCCTGAAAGTTCATACCGTCCCAAATAAAAATGTTGGCATGTCAAATTACGGCAACATTTTCTTTTAATTTGTTTATGTTCATTTTGAAGGAGACAAAAAGCCTGACCGACCGACTGACCTGACAGGTCCGTTTGCCCGTATAACAGGGTTTCTTTTTTGCGTTGCCTAAGGGTAGGGTTTTTGATTGTGCATTCACATGGATGATTACAACTTTTATACATGAGGGCCCCCCCCCCCCCCCCCCCCCCCGGGGAGGGGGGACTGACATTGGGAAAGGGGTATAGATATATGCCGCCCTGAAGACCCCGTTTTTAAACCTTTTCTGCTAGTTCTATAAGACCCCCTTTTGAGCCTGCATCAGCTTGAGCCGCCATTGTTCGACAATTCAAAAATTGTGAAAATTTTCATTCCTAAGGCCAAAAAAAAAAAGTTGTTTGTTTGTCCACGTCCGACCGACCGTGTACCTAGGTGCCGACCGTATTACTTTTTATTTTCGATAATTTTTTTAAAACAATTTTTTGAGCAATTTGAATGGCCAAACGGACCGTTTTTATTCCTTATTTCGTATGATATCGTCATTCTGGTATTTGCAACACCATCCCCAATGCGCAATCCCGTGTACACACGATGTTTAATGCATGAACTTGGCACCCGCGGGACTATTAAAAGGACTAAATGAAAATCAGTGATCGCACGTGCAAGTGATGTCATTTTTATACTAAAAACGCAGTGTGAGAAAATATGAAAAATCTAGTTACAGTTAATATTTGTTCCCAAAATGTTGCTCAACGGCATGAATATTAATTTCAACATAGTATAAAACAATCTTTGGGGTAGTTAGTGCGGGGAAAATAGGTTTAGCAATACTTTCACGTATATATTTCTAGCAAAACTTCAACACAACGTTATTTCACTTTGTGCAACATTCAATCACAATGGCGGCGTCCTACGGTATCTGCGCATTGCAAACTCAGTACAAAAATAATATTTGATCGAGTTTGTAGTGTTGCAACCAATGCGACAATATTGGAACTTTAAATTGACAATCTGCCACATCCCCAGCAGGAGAAAGAGATCAAAATCAGCAGTGTGAAGAGTAAAGCAACAATGTCGCAAGCTTATGAAAAGTGAGGTGTTTTGGTGTGTGTTTGGACTTTAATTCACAGTATTCATGCCGAATTTATATTCCCAAATACAATATCCGTATTAAAAAATATTTAAAAAAAATAAAAAAATCCGACCTACCGACCCTACCTTTTGAGGACCCTCTATGGACAAACAAACACCTTTTTTTGTTTGTTGCCTAAGCCTCAATTATTTGAAATTGAAAGATTTGCGTTCTAACTCATACATCTTCTAAAATAACCCTATTTTTCGTCATATTCTCTCAGTTCAGTTCCGAACCCCCCCCCCCCCCTTTTGAGACCCTGGGCACACCATACCAAAAAAATGTTGAGTGCCCCCCTCCCACCCCCTCGCAGGTCTGGGGCCTTGGTGATGTCCACACCACAATGCTACATGGTCCAGAATAGAATTAACATACATGTACATGTTTATTACGATGCAATAGGCTACTTTTACTTTTACCTTGATCCAAAGAGAGGGGAATTCCCCACAAAGTTTCAAAATGTTGAAAATGTCATTCACCTAGGAAATGAACGCTGATGTGACCGATAATCTTTAAAAATCCAATATGTCTGGCCACCATTATTACGCAAATGAGGTGATATTTGACCTTAAAACCCCAGATTTTCAAACGCTATCTCAATATTTTATGTCAATATATGAACTTTGTGGGTGTTTTTGGTGGACAAGTCAACTTGGACACCTTAGTTTTCAAATGAAAGGTCATAGGTCATTATTACTGTTTCAATTAGCTAATGTTGACGTGAAACGTTTCAATTATTGTATTTACTAAAGTATTTAAATTGTATTAAACATAAGGGAATAAGTATTGATAGGAAAACAAACTTTATCTGTGGTTTCAGGCAATTTGAGCTGTTTAATATGAGTCGGCAGTAGTTTGGTATAAAAAAAAAATTGCTAAAATAGTGCCAAATTCACATTTTCAGTGCGAAATTAGTATTTTAATGATATTTTATACTATATGTGTCTATTTATGGTGATTTAATGAACAATGTGTTTAAATATAATATTTTAATTTTCGATTAGCAGTCCTGAGACAATCTCAACAAATCTATACTGTTGGAACAACATTGTATAACACAAAGAGCCCGTGTGGTGCAGTGGTTAGGTTCATTACCTCCCACGCACGAAATCAGAGTTCGACTCCGCAGAGGAGCACTTTTTTAATGTCATTTTTTGTGTCATCTAACATTAACTTTTTTTACTCTCAAATTAAATAGACATATTAATAACCTTCTTGTTTGCACATTTCATATTCTTTTTTTCAATACAGATCATTTAAAAATATTTTTTGGGATCAAATGGTTTTAATTTTCAATTTAGCAGTAGGCCTATAGTTTATTGAGTGAATGAACCATTGCATGCATACGTTGCTCTCAGACAACTTGTTCATGGCGAAACGGTCCCCAGCCAGAGCGCGCCCCGGGAAATCCAAGTTATTTTGTTGCACTTTTAAATTTGTCATAAATTACGTTTTCTCGTAATTAAACATTGGAATTTGAATTAAATTATAAATAATGAAATTTTTTCTTTCAATTCTTTTTCTTCCATAACTTCACCACCACAGCTCACATAACGTCTCGGTGATTTCCTTCCAGAAACAACACTAGTGATCCAAATTTTGCACTTTTGCGATCCCACAATGCAACAGAAAAGGATAATCAATGGCTTTTTTCGATTCGCGATAAACCTTTTTCAACAGATCCATTCCAAGTCTTCTCATCCTTTTGCAACCTTAAACACTCGTCCCCCCAGTTTTTTAGAAGACCTTGTTTTGTATAATACATTGGTACTTTTTGATGTTCCGTTATATTAATTACTTACAATATCATTAGTTTGTTTATTAACGAGACTCTTTTTTTTATCTATTAATATATTTTTTATTTTTTTGTTTAATGAATATAAGTTATCACGATTTTCTTTTTTTGATTCGGCTGTTGTGTTGTGATGTTCGTGATTTATTTTTACAAAACGATTGACTATAATAGTATTACTAATTAGTATTATAATAATTATCCTGGCGCCCCGGGAAATCCAAGTTATTTTGTTGCATTTTTGAATTTGTCATAAATTACGTTTTTCTCGTAATTAATAAACATTGGAATTTAAATTAAATTATAAATTATGATATTTTTTCTTTCAATTTTTTTTCTCCATAAACTTCATCACATCCATATCGCTCACATTTATAACGTCTCTGTGATTTCCTTCCAGAAACAACACACTATACTCTGTTTGGCCATCTCGAGACAGTGACGTAACCGCGTATTCTACTAATTGCATCACAAAACGCGCGCGCATACTCGCGGCGCTGGCGTACAAACACAAGCGTTGAAAGGCGGATGATACACACGCGTGCGTAAAAGCTGCGCCTGTTCAGTTACGTCACTGTCTCGAGATGGCCAAACAGAGTAGTGATCCTCTTGCCGACTTCCACAAAATTCAACAGATCCATTCCAAGTCTTCTCATCCTTTTGACACTAAAAACACTTGTCCACCCAGTTTTTTAGAAGACCTTGTTTTGCAAATAATAGCCTCTGGCCTTAACTCTTTACCTGACATAGACGCATTAATGCGTCAAAACTACCTTTTTACGTTTTACCCTATAACTCGTTAACCAAACATCGGAAGTATGGCAAACTATACCTTTTTGGAATCCTTGTGCTCAGCCGAACAATTTGGTATGCCTTTTAGTGTAATTGAAGGCATTTGAATTTTTGTTCCCCTGTATGGCGGCCATCTTGGATTTTGAGCTTACGGTATATTTGTCGTGCTGATCGTACACGATTCTGGTCGTTGCGCCATAACCGAATAACCCACTACAGCAAATTTGGTATCAAAATGTTCAGAATTATAATGCCCATCTCTTGAAAGCATTTTGAAGGGCTCAAGTAGTATAGTTTTCATACAGGACTACTAAATATTTGTAAAAAAAGATGTTACAAAAATTGCATGCTGGGTAACGGTTACCATGGCAACCACCACGATCGTCCGGTATCATTGAAATTTTCACAGAAGTGTCCGGCCATTCATAAGCTTTCAGAATATATATAGTTTTACTACCTTACAGAGTCAAATATTCAAATTATAAGTTGATATTTACATGTACATGCATGTGCAAATTCACAATTTCTTCAAAAATTAATTTGTCAGGGAAAGAGTTAAAGGTATATTATACATCTTTCCAGGGAACGCCCACAATATCAACAACAAAAAATTAAAGCAAATTTTCTTGCAGATGTCCACATCACAATGCTACATGTACATGGTCCAGAATAGAATTAACATACAGGTACATGTTTATTATGGAACAATAGGTTACTTTTACTTTTACATTGATCCGAAGAGAGGGGAATTCCCCACAAATTTTCAAAATGTTGAAAATGTCATTCACCCCCGGGGTGCTCAGCAGTGGCGGATCCAGGAAAATGTTAGGGGGGGCCCAAAAAATGAAATTTTGCCGGTACCATCCAAGCTGTGTGCAGTACCGCCCTCCGAGCTATGCTCGGACAGGGGGGTGTCTGAGGGGGATGTGCCCCCCTTTGAAGTAGAAAAATTTTCAATTTTCGAACTCATTTGGTACGATCTGGTGTATACTTTTGACCAACATTTTATCGAAAAGCCACCTCTTCATTTCCAATAAATATTTTGTTTTTTTATAAATGCATGAAAGAAGTTGAGCATATTATAAACCAATCTATTTTTTATTTAAGTATAGATGATTTGAAAGCTCGAACAGGGGGGAGTCTGAGGGGGGATGTGCCCCCCTCAGAAGTAGAAAATTTTTCAATTTTCGAACTCATTTGGTACGATCTGGTGTATACTTTTGACCAACATTTTATCGAAAAGCCACCTCTTCATTTCCAATAAATATTTTGTTTTTTATCAATGCACGGAAGAAGTTGAGCATATTATACTGATATATTTGTGATTTAAGTATAAATGATTTAAAAGCTCGAACAGGGGGAGCCTGAGGGGGGATGTGCCCCCCTCAGAAGTAGATTTTTTTCAATTTTCGATCTCATTTGGTGCGATCTGGTGTATACTTTTGACCAACATTTTATCGAAAAGCCACCTCTTCATTTCCAATAAATATTTTGTTTTTTTATCAATGCAAGAAAGAAGTAGAGCATACTGATTTTTTCTTAATTTAAGTATAGATTGTTTAAAAGCTCGAACAGGGGGAGTCTGAGGGGTGATGTGCCCCCCCCCCCTGTCTCTCTCTCTCTCTCTCTCTCTTACTAGCTTCTTCCTCTCTTTCTTTTTTTTTCTTCTTTTTTTTCTTTTTTTCCTTTTTTTTTCTTCTTTTTTGGTAGAGGGGGGGGGGGGGCGGGCCCGTCGTGCCCCCCCCTGTATCCGCGCCTGGCTGCTCAGTGGTCATTACAAGGGGGTATCATGCGCGTCCAAGGACTTTCAAAAAGTACCCTAAATACATAATCGCGTTAATGTGAAAAAGCAACCCTTAAACAAGTATAGCACAGTATTTTACATATCCTAAACATCAGTATTTCCAATACCCTAAACAAGTACTCAACATATTTTGATACCCTATAAGCAAGTAATTTGTATAGTTTAAACCTTTTACCATGTATGACACATAAATGTCTAACCCTTTTTTCATTCCCTAACAAGCTAAAAGTATTATGAAACAAATAATGAGCTTATCAGATACTTGCGTGGATACAATTTAAGAAATATTATATATCTTGTCCATGTATCATGGCTATTTATAATCCTTAGTCATGGAGCAAATAAGGACCCTAAATACGAAAGCCAATGATGTAAAAAGTATACCCTTTTTCTTAATTTGTCCTGTTTTGATACCCTATTCACGTTACGTACGTAACGTGCCCCCAGCTTGAAAAACTACCCTAATTATGCGATTTCTTTGACACGCATGATACCCCTCTTGTAATGACTACTGAGCACCCCCGGCATTCAACTAGAAAATAACCGCTGATGTGACCGATAATCTTTAAAAATCCAACAAGTCTGGCCACCATTATTATGCAAATGAGGTGATATTTGACCTTGAAACCCCAGATTTTCAAACGCTATCCCAATATTTTATGTCAATATAATACGAACTTTGTGGGTGTCTTTTTGCAAATAAAAGCCTCTAGCCTTAACACTTTCCACGCGGCAAGCGTCTGCAGACGACATGCCAAAATTTCACAAAATGTTTTAAAAATGTCAAAATTATTGAATTTTATTACCATATTTGGAATCACCATGAGAAATGCATTGAAATAAGTATAAACATGCCTAGAATTGGTTCAGTAATCTTTGAGATAGACCTTGAAATTTGGGAAAGGTTTCTGAAAAATCTGTTTTTGTATATGGTCGGTCAAACCATAGCCGCATGGAAAGTGTTAAACCAGGCCATCCAAAGGGTCATCATTGCAGTTAGGCAAACAGTGGTATGACCAATGTACATACAATGGGTTGTATGGGTCATCGTAACATCAATATAATTAGTGTCATAATTGTCACCCAACAACTTATTATAATAATATTGGCTGATACTGAAAATATTATTTATTTGTTGTTAGGAAGTTTGTGTAAATGGCATTTATTTTTCATTGAAACTCAGTTGGGCACTTGCAAGTTGTATTTTCACTGTGCATAGTTCTGGTGGATGGAATGTATTTGGTCGAGTGCCCCCCCCCCCCCCCCCCCCCTTGGAACATTGAGTATCAAATGGATTGATATACATCCTATTTATAACATCAATTATTTGTAATACCATACCAAAACTAACCAAAAGAGTTTCCAAACACAAACGGAAAGAAAACAGAAAGTGCAATGCAGTTCTGGGATACGCTATCAGCCCACGGTCGGTATGGCTAAAGCCTAAAATAAAAGTTACATATATTTGGTAATCGATCATCTCCCGCTCTAATTTGCAATTTAAACAGCTTCTTCTTTTTTCTTTTACTTGTTCTGTAATTTAAGGTTGTTCCTATGGCTAATTTTTTATTGGATATTTTAATGGAGCTTGCTGAGCTCCACAATAATCTGAAATTTGAGATTGATCAGAGGTACAGTTCTCTAGATGACAATTTTATTGTCAAAAATGAAGCAAAATTGAAGCGTTAATTTCTTTTGTTTCTTATTGTTTTTTTGACCTCCTAGCTGGCTGGCCTAGCAAAATAATTAATCTATGCAAAAATGTTTAATTAATTTTTACAAGAAAAGTATAAATGCTACAAAGCTGAAATTGTGGGAGCTTGTTAATTATAGTTTTTAGACAGTTTCCTGTGCTGCGGGAGGTAAGACATCTGCATAATTAAGTATACTTAATTTTTCAACAACAAAAAAATTAGAGTAATTTAAATGCACTTAATTAGTTTTTTCAAGTTCATGCATTTTACTAAATGTAATGCCACTTGGTGTATGTTCGGCTTTACAACTCTCCTTAATTCCTGTGCTGCAGGAATCGAATGGAGTTTTCAATAAAAATGAGAGCAAAAACAACAAATTTTATAGAAATTTTACCTAGGGAGTCAAAAAACAATATAAAACAAAAGAAAATAGACTGCCCTCTGTTGGCTGAAAAACTGTACAAAACGAAAGAATTCAAAATGACACTAAAATGGATTTTTGACAATAAAATTGTCATATCTCAAAAACCGTACCTCCGATCAATCTCAAATTTCAAATTATTGTGGAGCTCATCAAGCTCTATTAAAATATCAAATAAAAAAATAGCCATAGGAACAACCTTACTATTAAACCTGGATTTCTTCATATTACCAGATGACATTTGTAAAATTATACACATTTTTAAGGAATTTTTTACAACTTTGTTTGATTAATATTTTTTATTTTGAAAAAAAAGGTTTTTTTAAACATTGAGGATGAGGACATCCAATAATAATTGGTTGCGTAATCCTATAGTCATAATCCTTTTGACCTTGATTGAATCATATAAATAATATAATGTATCTTAGAAATTCTGATAAAAACCTTAAACAAGAATAGTGAAATAAAAAGTCCAACACAAACTTTTATCTCCCTCTCCTTGAAATTATAAGCCAAAAAAAAAAAGTTTCCTTGCCCTCGTCCGACCGACCGTGTATTTCAGTCCCGACTGTGTACTTTTGTCTTTCTTTTTGGGAAAAAAAATTGTGAACACTTTCTAGTCACGTATATGACCTTGATTGACCCCATGTGACCCCAAGGTCCTGTTTTGGACTTCGACAATGAAAAAATGTAAAACATTTTTTTATTTTTTTTATTTCTGGTATTCAGGTACATGTACCTATTTGGAAAAGCAAAACAAAACAAAAATCCGACTGACTGACCCTTCCTTTCGGAGAGCATCTATGGGCAAGCAAACACCTTCTTTTTTTTTGATTTTGAGGGGGGCATGGAAGTTGGCGTCGGGCAGATTTGGGGGGTTTTGTTCGCCGCAATTTGTTTTCGTTTTTTTTGCTAAGGTGGCAAAGTGTTTTTTTGTAAAGGTTTTACTGTTTTTCTTTACATTGAGTTGGGCGAGTCAGATTTTATTTTTTTTACTCAGCAGTGGGTCAACTTTTTTTTTCTTCCTGGTTGGTGAGCAAAGGTTTTTTTCCTGAATAGTGGGCAAAGTTTGTTTTTTTAAGAAACTTCCATGCCCCCCTCCCCCCTGAGTATCTAATGGTATGTCCCCTTACTCTCCCATCTACCATAAAATATGTCTGTTTTGACATTTATGCACTTAAAAATGTAAATATGAATAGCACACACTACTATCTGCTATCCAAACATTGACAATACAAATATGTTATGCCTGGTATGGGTCATGATTAATAATTAATCAACATGATATCAGGATATTTGAGTATTGAATTTCTGAGATTTTATTTATTTAGTCCAATTCTCTTGGTACCGGGTTGCTACATCAATTGTACTAAAACTCCTGGGGTGCTCAGTGGTCATTACAAGGGGGTATCATGCACGTCCAGGGACTTTCAAAAAGTACCCTAAATACGTAATCATGTTAGTGTGAAAAAGCACCCCCTAAACAAGTATGGCACAGTATTTAAGGTGGCTAACTCGGCTAAGGTGACCAGCATTGATTTGCTTCAAAATATCAGAGGATGTGTATATTGATAAGAAAAGATGATATGCCAAGTTTGAATTTTTTCCAAAAAGCCGTTTTTGATTTACGGAATTTTTCGTTATTTGAAAACCCCATTGACTTAACACAGGAGGCGTAGCCGAATTCCAAAATACTGCCAAATTTCAGAAAACACATAGTTTTGTAAATATTTGTTTCTCTTCTTTAAAATCAATGTATGCTAAAGACTTTTATTTTATTTTGATGCCAAAACATCAAGGAATAACACCATTTTCCCCCTCCACAACTGAGCAGTGATGGATGGTTTATTCACTGGGAATGTTAGTACTTTTTCACTATTTTCTAGAAACACTATATTGCCAAATTTTGTGAATTTCTACAGAAAGAACTACATGTTCAATTTGCACAAACAAGGTGTCATATTAAAGGTAATTAAGTTTAGAAAGTTATCACGTGAGTTTTTACTAATTAAGTGTTTCTAGACCTTTTTACAGCCTTTTGAAAATTTCCCTAAAATCAAAATTGAAAAAAATATTTTTTTCAAAAGGTAAACACTGTATTTGCAAAAACTTACGAGAGAATTTAGGTAATATGCTTATGAATTTATTCCCAAAGTTTCATGGCCATAGCACTTTCCGTTTAGTCTACAGAAATTCCAGAAGGTGAAAATTTAGGGAATTTTCAAAAAATAAAGAAAAACATAAGAAATTTCAAAGATTATCCGAAAGTCCTGAAATAGGTAGAGGAAAGACTTATCTTTACTGTGGTCTCAGTATAAAGAGTATAGATATAATTGATTTGGTATTATAGCAGTTTTTCTGTAGTGGTGTAGGAGCCGAGTTAGCTACCTTAACATTACCCTTTTAACAAGTAATATCAGTATTTCCAATACCCTAAACAAGTACTCAAAATATTTTGACAAAATATTTTGATACCCTAAGCAAATAATTTTTATAATTTAAACCTCTTACCGCATATGACACATTTCTAACCCTTTTTTCCTTCCCTAATAAGATAAAAGTATTATGAAACAAATGCTGAGCTGATTTATCAGATCACTTGCGAAGGATACAATTTGAGAAATATATCTCGCCTAGATGCATCATGGCTATTTATAATCCTCATGGAGCAAATAAGGACCCTAAAAGGGCTAAATACGAAAGCCAATGATTTAAAAAGTGTACCCTTTTTAATTTGGCTTGGTTTGATACCCTATTCATGTTATGTACCTAACGTGCCCCAGCTTAAAAAACTACCCTAATTACGTGATTTCTTGGACACGCATGATACCCCTCTTGTAATGACCACTGAGCACCCCGGGACTAAACTCATTACAAGACTCCGTCAAAGGGGACACTGTCATTTCACTCCAATTCACAAGTCAGGGGCATAACTGTAGAGCCCCCCCCCCCCCCCTCCCCTGCCAGAAGGATTCCCCCCTGATTGCCCCCCCCCCCTCCAAAAAAAAATGAAATGACAAACTCTGTGTATACAAAATATATTTGGTTGTGCCCCCCTGATCACAGGCCTGCACACCCCTACCCCCCATTGAAGACCCTATAGTTAAAAAGCTACTGAACTATAAGGTCGGGGTGCATCAATTTCGATAATGTCTTATGATAGTATGAGTGATAGTCATGCCAGATTTGTGCTGGAAAATTCCTAATAATGGGGTCACTTTTTACAAATGGGTCTATTTTCGCGAACATTTGCGAAAATTAGGCCTATTTTCACGATAATTTGCGAAAATTGGGTCTATAATGAAGCACAATCCTTAGAAATGGGTACCATTTTCCAAAATCACCCTTAGAAATGGGTTGGGATTTTGAATCTCCAGCGGCACACCTGACCAAATCAAATCCGATTACCCCCCCCCCCCCTCCCCCCCAGGGGTCATGCTCTAGAAAATACTAAAAATCAAAGGTTTCAAGGAAGAATAAGACAGTTGTATACATGTCTGTCGTTTTGACCTTTCCACCATAAAACCACCAGATATGCAAAAAAATGCGTAAAATGTTAAGATTACTAAAATTAGCCAAATCAATTTTAAGTAATTTTGACATTCAATGTTAATATGTTGGTTTCATTTATTTGTGTTTAATGCGCAATGATTAATGAATGATAAGATTCACAGTTGATAAATTTCTACACAATGGATATGTTTTTTGTGAATTTTAAAACAGATGTTTCTTTAATTTAACTCAAATTATTTAAATCAGCCTCATGCCATTAAGATGGAAACCCTACCAACATCATCCCAGACGCTGCGCTGCAGGTCAGGGGGGGGGGGGGGGGGGAATTCCCCCCCCCCCCCCCCCTATGATTTTTAATTAAAAAAATTTAAAAAGGAGAAGAAGAAAAGAAAAAGAAAAGAAAAAGAAAAGAAAAAGAAAAAAGGTTGAACGGATCTGTTTGTCTTGCTTACATGATTTCCGAAGACCCAGAACCTGAAAACACACGGACTCACTGAGTACTTCATGCAGACTATGGCTCACTGAGGAACTCAAACCATTTATACTTATACTTAAATCAAGAAAATATCAGTATATGCACAACTTCTTCCTCCAATATAATGAATTAGCTGTCTAACTTTGATAAATATGATAGGGAATGAATGAATTTCAATAAAATATCGGTCAAGAGTACCCACCAAATGGGTTTGTAAATTGAAAAAATTCTAAATATCAGGGGGGCACATCCCCCCTTATATATATACTCCCCCTGTCCACGGAGGGAGGTGCTTCGCACCGCTTTGGTTAGTAACAATTTCAATTCTTAAACAGTATTTTGCCCCCCACCCCCTATCAAAATACCCTGGCGCCCAGTGTATCCAGCTTTTGGAAACTGGGGGGCAGACGGGGTTATTTTAGGGGGGCACCCGCCCCCCTGGACCCCCCCCCCCCCCCCTTGGGTACGCCCCTGGTCATCACACTTATGAAGTGACTATAGAGTGTATTTTAACCCTAGTACACTGGGGTGGAATCAGAGACAGAAATGGGCAACTTTTTGGTGGGGAATCTGACCCCTGGCAGAGGGATTTGAACCCAGGTCACCAGGTAATCAACTTTTCCATCTGCATAAATTATCATCCGCCATAATTGCCCAGAGGGAGATGGACCGAGGGAACCGGTGGTGCACGCTGCCAGGACACAGCATTCAGCTGATAGTTTGTGGTGTTCAAGGCTATAAGGGCTAGCGTAGCGATCTTACTCACACGATCAAAGAAAAACCCCAGCATTTGGGTGTAAATAATGCCACCACTTTAAGGCTATATTAAAAAAATCTTTTGTCTCAAAGCTCTTCAGTTTTTCAAAACCTAATGCGGAATGCGGGGTTTTTTAAGTTTATCTTTTATTTTTTTATGAATTTATAAAATATTGAAATCCTTAGTAAATGACCTTTTGTACTTGAAATGATGTGATCAATGAAAATTTGAAAAATCGGTGAAACTTTTTTATTTTTTATTTTTAAAAAACAACAAAATTATTATTATTATTTTTTTCTAACGCGCACCAATAAACTAACGCCCGCGGGAGCTTTGAGACAAACCATTTTTTTAATATAGCCTAATGCAATGTCATATTCAAATTTCAGATGGAATAATGTGTAATAGATCTAATTCTAGTCAAACGCGACCGCACATAAAAATAAGCTCACCCAACTTGGCAACAGCAGCAATTAAAATCCAAGCGGTAGTACCAATAGGAACCACTACCTCGTGAACATTTAGACCGGCAACTTGGAAGCGAGTCACATTCTCCTCGCAATCACCTTTGTGGTTTGCTTCATCTGCTGAAGGATGGTTGCCTTTGGTTACAAGATGATCATCTGCATCATGATCGTGATCATCAACTGCTGATAAGTGATCAGGACCTGTTGAAAGCTCATCTTGATCTGCTGACGAAACACTGTTCTCGTCTGCTGAAACACGATTGTTGTCCGCTTCAAGCGGGTCCTTGTTACTTCCGTTAGCTTTTGATTCAACATGGTTTTCAATGGCTTTGCTTTCCAATGCGTTTGTACGAGGAGAGACAACTTGCAACCCAGTTGCTGGCGTTGTGGCGGCTGACGCCAACATACAAAACACCAGGCTGATAAGTATGTTGATGCTAATGGTCCTAACCAAGACCGGTGTTGTACATAGTGTATTCCCAATGACATCCTTCGGCCATTTTGGACGATTGATCTTCAGCTTCACCATCTTTAAACCAATTTCAAATCACAAACTTGTTGAGTAGAGGATTTGCGTAGAACCAACCCATGTTTTACATAAAAAAATCTAACAAAACTGCAATAAATTAGCACCGATTAGAAATAGAGGAGGTGCAGCGAGCATCAAGCTCCACTTCATGATGTGGAGAGATGACCAAATAATGTATCAACTCTATAAAATATTACAGTGTTACTATTAGATTTTGTGAAATAAGTGAGCCCAAATCTAAGAAGAAAAAGATAAAGATACATTCTGTAAGTTCAATTATAACTTCAAAAAGTACAATGTAGCCCAATTGGGCTAAAAAGCAAAGAAATGTTTCTTATAGGTGTGTCATCTAATGTTTGCGGTTTGTTTATTTTCACGTTTCAGTGCAACAAAAATTTAGATCTACAAAGTACATGTAACTGTAAGATTTCTCCAAAATGTTGGCACAAAATACCAGTGTTGAACTTTTTAACTTGTGCAAAGGAATGACATACACACAAGCAAGGTTTCTTTTCGGAATGTTCAATATTTGGACCAAAAAAAAATGCAAAATAACTTTATCCTGTCTGATCTTCTTTTATGGCTCATGCTAAACGCATTGATGAATAATGTAAATAAGAGTAATTGCTACATAAGATTTAAACTTTAAAGCATACAACAAAAGGTTGACTGGATAGTCTGGATTATAATATAAGAGTGGAAATGTTTGCTCATTTTCAACAATTGTGCATGTTTTTATTTTGAGGTTCCTTAAATACTAGACCTACATACAAAATTAATATATTTGCACATGTTTATTTTTGCGCTTGCTGCTTTTGGCGAGAAAAGAGCGAAAATAAATGTACATTTATTTTCGTACAGCTCAAAACTGTCCACTTTACTAAATATCAGTGCAGACATACAACAAGCAGAGTTTGACTGGCCAAATTATTTTGCTTTAAATTTTTACAAGCAAATAGGACAAGAATGTTGTTTATGGTAGTTTATAAAGTGCCAACAAGTGACAAAATCTATGATAATGATATCCACATACAAAACCAACATTTATTTATCAGGGGCGGATTAGGGGGGAGGGGCGCGCAGCCCACGCCATCCCCCCCCCCCCCCCTTTTTTTGACAGGGCGCCTTTTTGACAAGGCGAAAACGTGTAAAAACGTGCAAAAACGTGTAAAAAATCGCCAAGAGGGCTCTGCCTCCTTAAACCCCTGAAGAGGGGCTCTGCAACCTTGACCCCGCAAGGGGCTGCCGACCCCTTGATCCACGAAATATAATCTTCTACATATCCGACCAAGGCAATCCAACCACACACAAAATAAGTGTTTCGTTTGTCCCTTCCTTCCTTACAGATTTTTTTCGAAAATTTAATCATAAATTGACCAAAAATGGTTATGAAAAGGGGTTACTTAGTATTCATTTACCAGACGGGTGAAAAATGGGACCCTATTTGACGGCAGATCCAGTGACTTAACCCCCCCCCCCCTCCCCCGAATGACTTCACCAAGAATGTCAAAGTGTGGGAGGGTAGAAGGCCGCAGCCCCCTGCCCCCACCCCCTATGGAATACAAAACATTTTCCAGCATTCCCCAACATTTTAATTGCCATAAGTACTAATTTGTAGGCCCCCATATAAATTAAAAAACAAAACAAAAACTTACTCTCTTAAATTTCCTGATTGATTTGTCAATCTTTCAGACTCTTATTAGGGACAAATCAATATCAAAGTATTATTAACCTGAGACGATTATCCACACTGGGGTGTCAAAATCCGTTGCAACCCCTCACCGCTGCGGTATATTTCTGTCCCAGCATTTGTAGACATAGCCAAAGTATACATGTATTCATGCTTCAACCATGGACTTACAATGTAGTCCATGCTTCAACTCATCTAAATTTGTATTATCTGATCAAATAGGGATTTATTCTTTTCAATAACCCTGCACCTCCCACCCCCACCCCCCCCCCCCCCCCCCCCCCCCATGACCAGTAGCTGTGAACATAAACAGTATGCAGTTGTATTCATGCAGTCATGGTGAAATACACTTGTCAAGTACCTATTCAATAAGAGCATTTAGTTAGGTACACTACTTATATAAATCAATAATATAACATTAACAATAGAGTCTTCCCCCAATTCCCAAACACACAAATAATAAGTTTCTGTTTTCTGTTCCAAGTTTCTTTTTAGCTCAAGATACCCGTAATAGTCCGAGTATAGTCGGACCAGTACGGTATCTCTTTAAATGTCCAATATAACCAGGAAAGGTCTGATCTACTCACCTTTCCTGAATATAACATGTACCTTATTTTCACAAATTCATAAAGATGAAACACTCCTCTTTCTAACCATACCAAATGTTAGTAGTAATTTATGCAAATAGTGTCTACATTATTAATGTGTTATTACAGAGATAATTTGAATCTATATGAACTAGCAGATACAGCTGCCTGCCGTTATATAAACTGCTCACAAAAAGTATCGTAACACTTAGAAATGATCCAATATATAACGGCTCGAAAAGGTATGCATTAATCGAAGCAAATAACCAAGTGAATAATTTTGTTCTGCGTATTTTGACACCTCAATCGTTGAGATACGATGTTGCGGAGCGGAGTTATTGTCATTTCAATGATCGTGGGTCCAGTTTCCAAGGTGACACTCATCCCTATTGAAAATCACGAATCTGATCATTCTAAACAGTAATGCAAACCTCTTTCTATAGGGTGATTGTCACTTTTGAAACTGGACCCACGACCATTGAAATGGCAATAACTCCGCTCCGCAACATCGTATCTCATCGATCGAGGTGTCAAAATACGCAGAACAAAATTATGCACTTGGTTATTTGCTTCGATTAATGCATACCCTTTCTAGCCGTTATATATTGGATCATTTCTAAGTGTTACGATACTTTTTGTGAGCAGTTTATATGATGCAATGGATGGGCAGCTACAACTGCCTACCCGCATGCAAAGGGTTAAAATCAACTATTCGATCCTTTACAAATTAATATCAATTTTTATACAGATTTCCCCCATAATTACAGTCTTACGGATTTAAAAAAAAATCAGGCATTTTAAGTGCGTAATTGAAAGGTTGTAAGGGCCGACGGAACATGGTTTTATTCTCCTAGACTTATAAAAATATATACGGTGTATATAAAAAAATATATGGATGTTTTGATAAACTTTGGCTTCGTATATTCTTCAATTTTTCCATGTTTCAAATGTCATGAAATAAATTGGGAATTGTTACTATTTTTTTGTTAATATATAGAGTTTGTCATGAAATTTGGGGGCATCAGGGAGTGAGTCTTCTGACAGGGGAGATGCCCCCCCCCCCCCTGCATAGTTATGCCCCCTGGTCTCAAAGAACAATGAAAGGATGCCAAATTAGGTCTATCACTTTTGTCAGCCCACTCAATATGTTATGTTAACATGTTTAACACTTTCCACATGGGTATCAGTAGTTTGACCATAAACAAACTTTTCAGAAACCTTTCCCAATTTTCAAAGGCTATCTGAAGGCAAAAGGATAACTGGATAGCTGAACCAATACTAGGCAGGTTTGTCATAATATTTCAGTGCATTTCTCATGGTGATTTCAAATACGATAATGAAATTCAATAAATTTGACATTTTGAAACATTTTGTGAAATTTTGAAATGTCGTCTGCAGACGCCTGCAGCGGGGAAAGTGTTATATTAAAGGTACATGTGTATATCGATGGTATAGTGCAACAAAGTCCTATCTGCAATGGATGCCATTTTTTAGATTGTGTTTTTACAAGGACATCTTAAAAGCACCTTAATATATAACATGTGGCAGCTATTGTAGATATGGCCTTTTCACATAACTAAGATGTAAGTGAAAACATAACCTATCTGCTATAGCTGCCCTGTGTTACTTTTAGTTTATATCAAGGGATCTGCTATATAGGCTACCACACGTGATAACATCTGGCAGCTATTGCAGATGGACCCTTGTTGCACTAAACCCTCGATATTTAGTAGATAAGCCATCAGTGGTATCCTGTGTGTAGGGTTTGATTTGTGAAGTGATTCCTGCACCACATCCTGTTGGTTGCGCAACTGATTTACCTGTACAGGGTACCATTCAGGAAATTGCCTGAGTTTAACCCACTTTTTAGCCCGGGGGCCAGTCAGGTATAATGTTGTATAATCATCTGCATGAACAAAAATGCGGATTAAAGGTGCTTTTTTTTCTACCACACCGCGGGTCCGCATAGGGTCAGTGAACATACCAAGCATGTACACAGTGGCGTAGCTAGGATTTTTTTCAGGGGGGGCAAGATTTCTAAAATTTTCGTAAAAGGTTGCCCCCAAAAAAATTCAAGTCACTTACCTCGTGAATTTCACGTAAGTGGGGGGGGGGGTTAAGGTCAAAAAATTTCGCACAGTCCAAAAAATCGCACAGTAAATTTACTATGTACAATTTTGCCTTCTTTTTGGCTAATAACCGCAGTCTTTTTTCTCATTTTTTTTCCTATTTACTTTTTTTTTCACCCCTTTTTTTTTAGGGGGGTGGGGGGCTGGGGGCACAAATTGAGTTTTTTTCGTCAGGGGGGGCATTTTCCCCCCCCCCCTGCCCCCCCCCTGAGCTACGCCCACTGCATGCGCGTCCAATCACCTCTAAAATGGACCCTAAATGGCGTAAACCAGAACACTATTTTGATACCCCTAAATGGCGTAACACATACAAACCCTACCCTAAACGGTGTTACCAACACTCAATAATGCACCCCTAAATGGCGTAATATAGTAATGCTCAAAATAATCTTAATTCAGGGAAGGCTTGAAAAATCAGCAAACTTTTTTGATATACCGGGGATATACAATTAAAGTAGGGAAATATTGAAGATTTTTTTCAACATTTTGCATTTTCCTAAACGTCGAAACCTCAATGCTGTAATGGATACCTTAAAATGCGATGCCCCCTAAAAAGTACCCCTTTTTCAGAAAGACGACACGACGTGTGGTGAAATCTGGACCCTTTTCGACGGTTTTTTTTACGCGGATGCGTACCCGCTTGGTATGTTCACTGACTCCCACAGGAGGGCTGGGAACCATTTTTTGTACTTCCCCGCTACAGTTCCGGCCCCACTAAGCCAGGGCAGGTGTACGTCACTGTACAGTCCCAGCCCCCAACAGCCAGCCAGCCCCGCGAATTGTTTAAACCATTAAACAACATTTGAAGGTCTACAGTATCAATGTTTAATACTCTCCGATTGCTTCGTGCATTTAAGTTTAAGTTTTTTACCTTTTCAAATGTTTTCTTACAGTGAACAATCGCCCTGCCATTCTCTACTCTTTTTTCAGATGTACGTCCCTGCTAACACATTTTGTACCCCCCCCCCCCCCCCCCCCCCCGGTATACTTCTCTGCATGGCCGGGCAATGTTTGTGTACGTCCCCACAACTGTCCCAGCACGGTCCCTGGCCCTGTCATGTCACGAGTCCCCTGCACGGCCTGCAGTCACCAACTCATGAATTTCACGTAAGTGGGGGTGGGGGGGGGGGGGGGGAGGGTAGAGGTCAAAACGGTGGGACACATGTTACACATTGAAAGATCCAAAAGAGGTCGCAATTTGCACAAAAATCCCTATTTTAAGTTTCAAAGTCGTCTGGTGCAAAAATTACAATACTTTTGTAGTAAATTTTACTCAAACATTTTATACTTACTCAATTTGGCCAGACTGGCAACCAGCACCCAAAGTCCAATACTAAACGGTATCATAACCTCGTGCCATTCCAACGCAACCACTTCAAAATGGGTGATAACTTCTTCGCATCTTTCGGGAAGATCATGGTACTCCTTCTCTTTTTCGGGTTCATCATGCGTCTTGTTTGGCGAATTGGATTCATTTGTAGCCTGTTTGGTGTACAACTTCGGTCAAAGATTCGGTTAGAAGACTGTTTGAGGGTTCACCATTGGCATCGTTGTTCGTCGTCACCTCTGCTGGTACAAGGGCAGTGTTTGAGGGTGCACCATTGGCATCGTTGTTGGTCGTCACCTCTGGTACAACGGCGGCAGTGGTGATGCCCAGATCGGTGGAATTGTCTTGTGTTTGAACTACTGGCACGGCAGTCAGTGCAAGGAGAAGAGTCATAAAAATGACACCTTTAGCTCCATGGGAACCAGCTCTCCTGCTCCTCTGGATTTGGCCCAGCAGACGAGTTGTAGACTTCAGCCTCATCCTATTTGTAGAGTTAAGTCAGATATGTACAAAATAATCTGGTCTGGGATCTATAAATGCAGACAGCTCTTGGTGCAGACTATCGCATTCTGTATGTGTAAAGCTAAACGCTAAGCTTGCTTGCACAGAACAGTATGCTAGTTTATTACATTAACATAATATACCACCACAGAGCTCCACTATCAATTGGCTAAAAATGACATGCATTGTTTTACGCTGTGCAATGTACGGTACTTTCCGCGTGACACAGTGAAAGTAGTATGAAATTGAAAGGTGGTTTCGGTGTAGAAACCATATCTACCTACAGAGGAAACTGAAACCACTGCATAGGACCTACACTATATCATGCCACTGTGAATACCACTGATGTCTTCACTATTGGGCGATACTTCCGTATACACAACCGGTCGTTGGCAATGAGAAATGTTATTGTGTTCAATTGTGTTCCGTTCGGCCGGCCGGGGTTTTCCACCGGGGGTTTTCCACCGGGGGTTTTCCCTTTTACGCCAGAAGCACCAACCCCGGGCACCAACATCAACCAATTCTACACAACATATCAACAGCAACAACCCGCCGAGTTTAAATTTTTACCTTAACCCCTAGACTACCCCTTCGCGCTCCAGTAGGCCTGTTGACCTAAAGGCGAACCAGCCGGCCGCACTTTCGGGAGCACTTTTTCCCCCGACTTTTTCTATAGTCTCATCATCTTTAAATATCAATCCATTCAAGATTCGGTGTCCCATGACCGACAAATAAAAAAAAAATGAAGACATGTCGGGCCTATAGTTGCCTGAATCTATTTTTTATTAGAAAAAAATAAGAAACTCTGCACGAAAAAATTACAAATTTGATATGCAAATCCTTTATATCTCAGTCAGTCTTATATTTCATTTAGATAAGTCCACGATTAGAACAACGGCATATTAAAAACTTTCATTTCCGAGTCAATATATCAATGGGCATCGGCGAACCCGTTGGGAGGTATTTTGGGGCGGACGGACACCCCCTTTCCGCGGTACACGGCCCCCCCCCCCCCCTTCTCAAACTCAACTTGAGCCGGGAGTAGCCTATAAAGGAGCTAAAGGGAGGCCAGGGGCCGGGGGGGGGGGGGGGGGGGGGGGGGGGGGGGGGGGTACTCGAATCGGAATAGTGAAGAGGGATAGGGGTGTGCGGCTGGGCAGTCTGAAAACAGGGGCTTACCGAACTGAGCGGTCCGCGCCGAAATTGGGGTCTTAACATATAGAGACTAGGCCCCTACTGAATTCTTAGGGGACCGTTCATAAATACTTTGGTGGGGGGGGGGCTGGATAATTTATTTTTTTTTGTATATCAACGCTTTTTTAACCCCCCCCCCCCTCTCGCCATGCCACAAAACTTTTTTGACCCCCCCCCCCCACCCCTCTCGCCATGCCACAAACTTTTTTGACCCCCCCCCCCCCCTGTATCACTGCCTGCACCTGAAACTTTCTTGTCCTCCGTTCATTGTTATCAAGTTCAGAGAACATAGATATGATATCTTGTTATGGGATTTATTTTTTGACCATGTATCATATTCTATTTTTGATGGACGCATCACATCTAGGAGGGCAGGTTGTAGAATCTAGAGTGAATCAGAACTCCCACTTCAATTGCAGGTATCTTTGGTTCAGTGCCATGGTCTTTAATCCCCTCAATACCTTCACATATTTATGCACAGATCTCTGTTTTTGAAACCAATTAAGATGCTCCTTCCAATTATATATTCTGGCTTTAAATTATATGTTTTTGGTATTGACATGAAGTTGGCCTTCATTCTTTTTTAGCTGGGGCTAGTACATACAAATAGGCCCGTAGTCATCTGCGCGCGTAGCGCGCCAAAAAAAAAAGCTATTTTTACGTTGATTTATGAACTTTCCGTAAATAATGTGCATACAGGTAAAGCAGGGGTTGCGGGCGAAGCCCCTAGAAAATTATAAATCAGAATCAGAAACTCCCACTTCAATTGCATGTATCTTTGGTTTAGTACCATGGTCTTTATAATAACTTCACATATTTATGCACGGATCTCTGTTTTTGAAACTAATTAGGATGCTCCCTCCAATTATATGGCTTTAAATATGTTTTTGCCTATTGACATGAATTTGCCATTCATTTTTTTTCGCTGGGCTAGTACATAAAAATTGGCCCGTAGACATCTGCGCGCGCATCGCGCGCCAAAAAATTAGCTAATTTTTACATTGATTTATGAACTTTCCCTAAATAATGTGCATACAGGTAAAGCAGGGGTTGGGGCGAAGCCCAGAAAATTTTGGAAACTAATAAGTGTTTTAAACTTTTTTTGACCCCCCCTCTGTTGGGGGTTTTCAAAAACTTTTTTGACCCCCCCCCCCCCTTTGCAGGAGTATCACAACTTTTTGGGCCCCCCCCCCCCCTATAATTATCCAGCCCACCCCACCAAAGTATTTATGAACGCTCCCTTATACAAATGTGTCTTATAAACATTTTGCCTCATGAACTGAATTTAGGCAAAATGTGAGGCTACATAACTCAATTCATAAGATTTTCACACATTTATGATTTTTGGTTGAATTTGGGGGAGGAACTGCCAATGGATGGATGAAAAGGGGGTCTATGGGGTCTATGGAACTGCCAGTGCATGGATGAAAAGGGTCCCTTACGGAGCGGCCGAAAGGCGTGAAAAGGGGTCCTTGACAGCCGCACACATACCCGTATGGCCAATATAAGTGAGTACCCCCCCCCCCCCGGCCAGGGGGCGTCTCTCGTTTTGACTGAACCAATTTATACCGGGAATTTAGTATGACAGCACGAGGCAGCGTAGCTGCCGAGAGCTATAAGGAATTAATAGCACTCATCGACAGTACTGCTGGTATTAGTGATGATTTATGTGGCAGAACTCTGCTGTACAAACCCCTGCACACTGTAGGACACTGATAAAACTTAGAAGTTTTGATTCAAGCAACACTGATCAAGATAGACAATCATCTACTAAACACACACATACCAAGGTGGGATATAATTTATCAGGATATTTACGATGTCAAATTTATAGCACTCTGAAGCTGTACGATAAGTGAAATTTGTGGAACTCTGGACTGGCTGTGTATGTGCTATTATATACATTACACACCTAAATACGAATCTTTTGAGCAGCTTGGTGCTAAGCATAGATGAAAGGAACCGACAATTTGGAACCCGGTAGTATATATTTAACGGAATAAATCGTATTGGAAACTGGAAACCAATGCTTAGCACCAGTGCTGCCGGAAACTGGATTCCATAAATACACCCCTACTGTTATACCAGGTTATACTGTATTCTTTACCCGGACCCCTGTCCACTGCCTTCCCTCCCGGGCTCCCCCCCCCCCCCCCCCCCCCCCCCCCCCCTCCCCTCAAATTCATGGCTATGATCCAATGATCCATGTCCAGGTCTGTCACTTGGTAATTCATCAGGTTAGTGAGGGCGCTATTTATGCTGAACGTCTACGTGCATGTGTACATATTCATAGCAATGTCTTGTCAACGATAATGAGGGTCATTCAATAAGTTCTACCTCCTATCTCTAAGTTCCTAACTTAAAGGTATATTATGTGATCTTTCCAGGGAACGCCCTCAACATCGAAAAAAAAATAGAAAGCAGATTTTCTTGCAGATTTACATTTCTGATCATAAATCATGCATACATTCCAAGTTACAGGGCGATACGATTCTTAATTACTTCAAAATCATGGTTTTAGAGTGAAAATAAACTGTCCGAATCCTGACACTTTATATTTTTCACTCTAAATTCACTCTAAAACCATGATTTTGAGGTAATTAGGAATCGTATCGCTCTGTAACATGGAATGTATGTATGATTTATGATCGGAAATGTAAATCTGCAAGAAAATCTACTTTCTAAAAAAAAATCATGAATAGAGGGCGCCCTCTGGAAAAGATCACATAATATGCCTTTAAATACTTTGCTATCATATATGCCAGCCGTATGAAATATTCCACAATTGTAGGTTTGAATCTCAGGTACAAATACACAGTAACTCGATCCGAGTACTGCGGTTCTTTTCAGGGTAACTAATTTGATATGAATAATGCCGTCTGATTAGCCAGAACCAGTTCAGGACAACCTATAGACCATTTCAAATCCGAAAATATACGATCGGTTCCGAATGTTTCCGATAGCCGAGTGTTTGACACTCGGTTCCATGACCTGTCAGGTCCTGACAGGTCATGGCCATGTGCCGGAGAAAAACAACGTGTTTTTCACCCGTCTGCCCGTGTGGTAGATTGCGCTGGTGTTGGTGATAGATTGTATCCCTCACAAAGTTGATGTTGCGGCATTTCAGTTACAAAAACGAGTGAGATGAAAGAGATTTGGGGTAATATTTTCACTTTTTACCGTCTGCTCGATACATTTGGAATTTGTCCGTCAGCGCCTTTGTTGATAAAAAACAAAATAGTCTCGTTCCACGTTTTACTTCTCATGTGTGCACGCGTGTATGTAAACATAGGCGGACAATCAACTAGGGCAATGCTGTGAATGCGATCAACTGTTACGAAGAACGCGCAACGCACCTACTCCACGTGACCTGTTTTTCCGAAGATTTCCGATCTCAATTTGAAATGGTCTATAGGGACACTGCAAAAGTCATTTTTGCTTTTCATAAGAGCTGGGAGATCTTATACAGGACTAAATTATTACTACTGACTTTTTGATTGACTATTCTGAAGATTGCACATAATCATGATAATGAAAACCCAAAAAGTGACGGTCGTGCTATCGATACGTACACTCTACGTTGCAAAGGTTCTCATTAAGAACCTCATGAAGGGTTCTGCATACAGGAAAAGTTCAAGAACCTTTTTAGGTTCTACTTGGAACCCTTTTTTCTTAGAGTGTACGACTCGGCATCACTGTGATGTGGCATGAATCGTAACAACGATTGACTGATCATATACCATAGGTATATCGATGATATAATTATACGGTATGCTATTATCATCGATTGTCATCCGTTTCAGTATTCAAACCGTTCCCTTATCATGCTTATTTTTAACCATGCAATATGGAGCAAAAAATGAAAAACATGGATTTATTTTGAGAGTTATAAATGAGAGTTGTAAATTCACAAATACTACATGGTATGGTCGGGGCACCGGGGCACTCATTTTTTCCCTCGGTACTGGCTACGGGCCTATCAACCCTCACCCTTCGGGTTCGGGGTGATAGGCCCGTATCCAGTACATTGTACCTCGGGAAAATAGTTTACAATGTATATAACTGCTCTTGAGGGATCTGGTGGAATCAATAGTACCCCCACGGTCTCCAGTTCACCGAGGGTCCGATAGATTCCACCAGATCCCATATAAAGAGCAGAAAATATTTGTTTTATAACCTTCATCAATATATTTCTTGTTATTAATTTGTTAAAAGTAGACTCTCAGACTGAGCTAAGCCTAGGCCTTACATAATATTGACATAATCGAGGTCATAGGGTAATAATCATCATCATCGGTCGTCCTTGGACGGAACGATGGAAGCAGCTTAGTTGCCTCCATCATTCTTTCTTGGCTATTTGTTTACTCCATTGGTGCGCCACGCCTAGTGGAGGTATGTATATGAATACATATTATATGTGTGTGTACAGACACAGACCGGGATGATCCCCTACTCTTTACGAAGGAGTCTGTGACCTTTTTAACGTGCTCGGGGAATAATAGACTACCGGTATTTCATTCTCCAAATAGTACCTCTCTCCCTCGTCAATAGCAATAGTATACAAATACTACATGGTAGAGGGGAAATAGAGCAAACTATTTCCCCGAGGTACTGACTACGGGCCTAGGGGTGATAAGCCCGTAGCCAGTACCGAGGGGGAAAAAGTGTGCCCTATTGCCACGATCATACCATGTATATAGTATTTGTTTTATTACACCTCACTGTGACTCTGGGGATAAGGTTGTAGGGAAATAGTCAAAACTATTTCCTTAGGGAAATAGTACTTGTGATAGGAATTGGCCAATGAATTGCCATGATTAGTTCATGAATATTTATGAGGTGTAATAACATAATTTGCTCTAGTTCCCCTCTACCATGTAGTATTTGTATAATACATGCTATACATATTATTAATTGAGTTTAAAACCTATGCTATTTTCTCAAGATAGGCTATTCCTCCCTCAGCATTTCTAAAACATTCTACGGCAAATAGCACTCCTGCTATATACCGAAGGCAGCATCACTGATAGGCCAGTCTATACTATCTACCGACATGGCCCAAAATGTCAACCCTAATTGCTATCTACTAAAGATAGCATCCCTCAGCATCTTCAGTAAAGTGCATGTGTCAGTGATAGGGCCTATTGTATTCCAGTATTAAAGCATGTATCAGTATTCTGTAGATAGCATGTACATCAGGGCTGCTATCTTTAGTAGATAGCATATATCAGGGATGCTATCTTCAGTAGATAGCATATATCAGGGATGCTATCGTCAGTAGATAGCATGTATTAGGGATGCTATCTTCAGTAGATAGCATGTATCAGGGATGCTATCTTCAGTAGATAACATGTATCAGGGATGCTATCTTCAGTAGATAGCATGTATCAGGGATGCTATCTTCAGTAGATAGCATATATCAGGGATGCTATCTTCAGTAGATAGCATGTATCAGGGATGCTATCTTCAGTAGATAGCATATATCAGGGATGCTATCTTCAGTAGATAGCATATATCAGGGATGCTATCTGCAGTAGATAGCATGTATCAGGAATGCTATCTTCTGTAGATAGCATATATCAGGGATGCTATCTTCAGTATATAGCATATATCAGGGATGCTATCTTCAGTAGATAGCATATATCAGGGATGCTATCTTCAGTAGATAGCATGTATCAGGGATGCTATCTTCAGTAGATAGCATGTATCAGGGATGCTATCTGCAGTAGATAGCATGTATCAGTGATGCTATCTTCTGTAGATAGCATATATCAGGGATGCTATCTTCAGTATATAGCATATATCAGGGATGCTATCTTCAGTAGATAGCATATATCAGGGATGCTATCTTCAGTAGATAGCATATATCAGGGATGCTATCTTCAGTAGATAGCATGTATCAGGGATGCTATCTTCAGTAGATAGCATGTATCAGGGATGCTATCTTCAGTATATAGCATGTATCAGGGATGCTATCTTCAGTAGATAGCATATATCAGGGATGCTATCTTCAGTAGATAGCATATATCAGGGATGCTATCTGCAGTAGATAGCATGTATCAGGAATCCTATATTCTGTAGATAGCATATATCAGGGATGCTATCTTCAGTAGATAGCATGTATTAGGGATGCTATCTTCAGTAGATAGCATGTATCGGAATGCTATCTGCAGTAGATAGCATGTATCAGGAATGCTATCTGCAGTAGATAGCATGTATCAGGAATGCTATCTTCTGTAGGAAGCATGTATCAGGAATGCTATTTTCAGTAGATAGCATGTATCAGGGATGCTATCTTAAGTAGATAACATGTATCAGGGATGCTATCTTCAGTAGATAGCATGTATTAGGGATACTATCTTTAGTAGATAGCATGTATCAGGAATGCTATCTTCTGTAGATAGCATGTATCAGGGATGTTATCTTCAGTAGATAGCATGTATCAGGGATGCTATCTTCAGTAGATAGCATATATCAGGGATGCTATCTTCAGTAGATAGCATGTATCGGAATGCTATCTGCAGTAGATAGCATGTATCAGGAATGCTATCTGCAGTAGATAGCATGTATCAGGAATGCTATCTTCTGTAGATAGCATGTATCAGGGATGCTATCTTCAGTAGATAACATGTATCAGGGATGCTATCTTCAGTAGATAGCATGTATCAGGGATGCTATCTTCAGTAGATAGCATGTATTAGGGATGCTATCTTCAGTAGATAGCATATATCAGGGATGCTATCTTCAGTAGATAGCATGTATCAGGAATGCTATCTTCTGTAGATAGCATATATCAGGGATGCTATCTTCAGTAGATAGCATGTATCAGGGATGCTATCTTCAGTAGATATCATATATCAGGGATGCTATCTTCAGTAGATAACATGTATCAGGGATGCTATCTTCAGTAGATAGCATGTATCAGGGATGCTATCTTCAGTAGATAGCATGTATCAGGGATGCTATCTTCAGTAGATAGCATATATCAGGGATGCTTTCTTCAGTATATAGCATGTATCAGGGATGCTATCTTCAGTATATAGCATGTATCAGGAATGCCATCTGCAGTAGATAGCATGTATCAGGAATGCCATCTTCTGTAGATAGCATATATCAGGGATGCTATCTTCAGTAGATAGCATGTATTAGGGATGCTATCTTCAGTAGATAGCATGTATCAGGGATGCTTTCTTCAGTAGATAGCGTGTATCAGGGATGCTATCTTCAGTAGATAGCATGTATCAGGAATGCTATCTTCTGTAGATAGCATATATCAGGGATGCTATCTTCAGTAGATAGCATGTATCAGGGATGCTATCTTCAGTAGATATCATATATCAGGGATGCTATCTTCAGTAGATAACATGTATCAGGGATGCTATCTTCAGTAGATAGCATGTATCAGGGATGCTATCTTCAGTAGATAGCATGTATCAGGGATGCTATCTTCAGTAGATAGCATATATCAGGGATGCTTTCTTCAGTATATAGCATGTATCAGGGATGCTATCTTCAGTATATAGCATGTATCAGGGATGCTATCTTCAGTAGATAGCATATATCAGGGATGCTATCTTCAGTAGATAGCATGTATCAGGAATGCCATCTGCAGTAGATAGCATGTATCAGGAATGCCATCTTCTGTAGATAGCATATATCAGGGATGCTATCTTCAGTAGATAGCATGTATTAGGGATGCTATCTTCAGTAGATAGCATGTATCAGGGATGCTTTCTTCAGTAGATAGCGTGTATCAGGGATGCTATCTTCAGTAGATAGCATGTATCAGGGATGCTATATTCAGTAGATAGCATGTATCGGGATGCTATCTGCAGTAGATAGCATGTATCAGGAATGCTATCTTCTGTAGATAGCATGTATCAGGGATGCTATCTTCAGTAGATATCATATATCAGGGATGCTATCTTCAGTAGATAACATGTATCAGGGATGCTATCTTCAGTAGATAGCATGTATTAGGGATGCTATCTTCAGTAGATAGCATGTATCAGGAATGCTATCTTCTGTAGATAGCATATATCAGGGATGCTATCTTCAGTAGATAGCATGTATCAGGAATGCTATCTTCTGTAGATAGCATATATCAGGGATGCTATCTTCAGTAGATAGCATGTATCAGGGATGCTATCTTCAGTAGATATCATATATCAGGGATGCTATCTTCAGTAGATAGCATGTATCAGGGATGCTATCTTCAGTAGATATCATATATCAGGGATGCTATCTTCAGTAGATAACATGTATCAGGGATGCTATCTTCAGTAGATAGCATGTATTAGGGATGCTATCTTCAGTAGATAGCATGTATCAGGGATGCTATCTTCAGTAGATAGCATATATCAGGGATGCTATCTTCAGTAGATAGCATGTATTAGGGATGCTATCTTCAGTAGATAGCATGTATCAGGGATGCTTTCTTCAGTAGATAGCATGTATCAGGGATGCTATCTTCAGTAGATAGCATATATCAGGGATGCTATCTTCAGTAGATAGCATGTATCAGGGATGCTATCTTCAGTAGATAGCATGTATCAGGGATGCTATCTTCAGTAGATAGCATGTATCAGGGATGCTTTCTTCAGTAGATAGCGTGTATCAGGGATGCTATCTTCAGTAGATAGCATGTATCAGGGATGCTATATTCAGTAGATAGCATGTATCAGGGATGCTATCTTCAGTATATAGCATGTATCAGGGATGCTATCTTCAGTAGATAGCATATATCAGGGATGCTATCTTCAGTAGATAGCATATATCAGGGATGCTATCTTCAGTAGATAGCATGTATCAGGAATGCTATCTTCAGTAGATAGCATGTATCAGGAATGCTATCTTCAGTAGATAGCATGTATCAGGGATGCTATCTTCAGTATATAGCATGTATCAGGGATGCTATCTTCAGTAGATAGCATATATCAGGGATGCTATCTTCAGTAGATAGCATATATCAGGGATGCTATCTGCAGTAGATAGCATGTATCAGGAATGCTATCTTCTGTAGATAGCATATATCAGGGATGCTATCTTCAGTAGATAGCATGTATTAGGGATGCTATCTTCAGTAGATAGCATGTATCAGGGATGCTTTCTTCAGTAGATAGCATGTATCAGGGATGCTATCTTCAGTAGATAGCATATATCAGGGATGCTATCTTCAGTAGATAGCATGTATCAGGGATGCTATCTTCAGTAGATAGCATGTATCAGGGATGCTATCTTCAGTAGATAGCATGTATCAGGGATGCTTTCTTCAGTAGATAGCGTGTATCAGGGATGCTATCTTCAGTAGATAGCATGTATCAGGGATGCTATATTCAGTAGATAGCATGTATCGGGATGCTATCTGCAGTAGATAGCATGTATCAGGAATGCTATCTTCTGTAGATAGCATGTATCAGGGATGCTATCTTCAGTAGATAGCATATATCAGGGATGCTATCTTCAGTAGATAGCATGTATCAGGGATGCTATCTTCAGTAGATAGCGTATATCAGGGATGCTATCTTCAGTAGGAAGCATGTATCAGGGATGCTATCCCCAGCAAACACAGAACGTTTCCGCAACGTTGCACCTAGGTTGCAGTTAGGTTGCGTCATTTAAAACGTTTTAACAACGTTTTTATAACGTTACGGTTTGGTTGTGATTTGGTTGTTTTAAGTTGGTCCGTTGAAACGTGAGCGAAACGTTCTCTGAACGTTAAAGTTTAGTTCTAGTTTAGCACTTAGGTTGTGGTTAGGTTGTCATTATAAACGTTCTTACAACGTTATTATGACGTTGCGGTTTGTTTGTTTTAGGTTGGTTCTTGGAAACGTGATTAAAACGTTCTCTGAACGTTGCATGTTGATCATCGGAAACGTTTACATAATGTTTTAACAACGTTGTAACACTCAAATAGTTGGTTGTTTTAGTTTAATCCTTTAAACGTGAAAAAGATGTTCCCTGAACGTTGTAGTTTAAGTTCTAGTTTGGTTGCACTAAGGTTCTGGTTAGGTTGTCATTAAAAACGTTCTTACAGCGTTATTATAACGTTGCGGGTTGTATGTTTTAAGTACCAAATCACACCCAAACCGCAACGTTATATATAACGTTGTAGAAACGTTTTAATGACAACCTAACCACAACCTAAGTGCAACCAAACTAGAACTTAACTGCAACGTTCAGAGAACGTTTTGCTCACGTTTCAATGGACCAACCTAAAACAACCAAATCACACCCAAACCGCAACGTTATAATAACGTTGTAGAAACGTTTTAATGACAACCTAACCACAACCTAAGTGCAACCAAACTAGAACTTAACTGCAACGTTCAGAGAACTTTTTGCTCACGTTTCCATTGACCAACCTAAAACAACCAAATCACACCCAAACCGCAACGTTATAATAACGTTGTAGAAACGTTTTAATGACAACCTAACCACAACCTAAGTGCAACCAAACTAGAACTTGACTGCAACGTTCAGAAAACGTTTTGCTCACGTTTCCATGGACTAATTAAATAATGAATTACATTTTATTTAAAAAGGTTTATTACGAATCAAAATTTTAATACAATACAATTTGGCATTACAAATTTGATGTACTAATCTAGGCGTGTACAGGGTGACCCAAAAAATGTTAACACTCTGGGCACATAAAATATCTTAAAAGGACAGGAACACACGGGTCTAATCTTGATGTATCGGCTTGGTCCAATTTGCATTAATTACAACTATGATTACGAACTTGTAAGAATGCTAAAAACATTATTGTGCAGTAATTCAAAAGTAACAATACCATTGCAACATTTAATCATAAGTTAGAATGTATCGATTATTGAATATAATTGAATCTTTTCATTCATTTATCCAACGATACAAGCAAGTTATAACAGGTGGTATTACCATTGACGTTAATTGGATGGACCATTTCAACAAAGAGCATGAAATGTTTCAATTTCAATTTTAAAGACTGCTTTACTGACAGCTACCCATTGCACATGGAAAAAGAGTATAGAACTTGAACTCATGACAAAATACCTGTATAATTTATGTGGAATATATTTATTTATGTCTTTTAAGCTTGAAAAGAATCGGAAGAATGCGTTGAAAAGAACAAAGAAGAGATTAACTGATGTGTGTGTGTGTGTGACTTAATCATGTTGTTTCTTGCTTCGTGTATTTTAAAAGCTTTACTTTATACTGAGAGGATTGGACCAAGACGATTTTGCTTCCTCATGTTTGCTGAAGCATATCTCCCGTTCTAAATAACCAATTGGAACGCAATAAAATGCAAATGAAAGCTTATTTACTCAGCTTTCATAATACATCAAGATAACACCCGTGTGTTCCTGTCCTGTTAAGATATCTTATGTGCCCGGAGTGTTAACATTTTTTGGGTCACCCTGTACAAATGAAATTGATTATAAATCAATTTATTTCTTTTTATTTCTTTCCCTATTTTTTAAAATTTATTTAGGCCTATTAATTTTATTATCAGACGATTTTCACTTTCGCGCGCTTAATTTTTCGCCGTAAACATGTAACTGTTTTACATCATTTTTTTAATCACTCACATCTGGCTTCATCACGACGTTCATATAACGTTTACACAACCAAATTATGTTACCTGGGCTGTAATCGCTAATTTGCATATTTTACCTGGCCTTACATGAGTCGAGTAAATTGTGGAAATAGCTCATTAGCATAATTTCAATGGTACAAAAATTAGCACCGGTGCTCGTTTGTAACCTTTAAATTATGGTAATGAGCTAATTTGCACCTTTTATTTATTTAAACCTATTTTTTTAAAAATTTAAGTCGATACATACATTTAACAGCTTTTAACACCATAGAAAGTATTTTGATCTGTATACGTAAGTTCTCATATGTATAGCTAAAGGCAAGTCATTGTTCACTAATGCCATATACATTGTACATTGAGCAAGAACATAGTACACATGAAAAGGTCAATGCCCGCCCCCTCCCTCTATAATACCACTACCGTTCCCTGGTTGCCATGGTGTAACTAACCGAATTTGATGAAAGTTTTTTACACGTTTGGGATAACGTTGTGAAAACGTTCAAGACTAACGTTCATACAACATAAAAATGTGTCAACAAATAAACGTTCTTCTAACGTTGGATCGCAACGTTCCATGAACGTTGTCACGACGTTCCGATAACGTAATAAAGACAGTATAAAAACATCATTTGGACGTAATGGTATAACTAACAGAATTTCAAGAAAGTTTTTTAAACGTTTAGGACGTTGTGATTACGTTGTGAAAACGTTCATTACTAACGTTCAAACAACGTAAAAATGTGTCGACAAATAAACGTTCTTCTAACGTTGGATCGCAACGTTGTCACGACGTTCCGATAACGTAATAAAGACAGTATAAAAACGTCATTTGGACGTAATGGTATAACTAACAGAATTTCAAGAAAGTTTTTTAAACGTTTAGGACGTTGTGATAACGTTGTGAAAACGTTCATGACTAACGTTCATACAACGTAAAAATGTGTCGACAAATAAACGTTCTCCTAACGTTGGATCACGTTCACAACGTTCTTTGAACTTTTAATCATAACGTCTAAGAACGAAAGTGAAACCTTGCCACGACGTTCCAACAACGTAATATGGTTAGCTGGGATCTTCAGTAGATTGCATGTATCAGGGATGCTATCTTCAGTAGATAGCATGTATCAGGGATGCTATCTTCAGTAGATAGCATGTATCAGGGATGCTATCTTCAGTAGATAGCATGTATCAGGGATGTTATCTTCAGTAGATAGCATGTATCAGGGATGCTATCTTCAGAAGATAGCATGTATCAGGGATGCTATCTTCAGTAGATAGCATGTATCAGGAATGCTATCTTCAGTAGATAGCATGTATCAGGGATGCTATCTTCAGTAGATAGCATGTATCAGGGATGCTATATTCAGTAGATAGCATATATCAGGGATGCTATCTTCAGTAGATAGCATGTATCAGGGATGCTATCTTCAGTAGATAGCATGTATCAGGGATGCTATCTTCAGTAGATAGCATGTATCAGGGATGTCATCTTCAGTAGATAGCATGTATCAGGGATGCTATCTTCAGAAGATAGAGGTATTATGGATGATACTAATTCAGTATCAATCAATCAATCAATCAATCAATCAATGAATCAATGAATCAATCAATCAATCGGCCACTTGAAAATATAATGGGCTACTTGAAAAAATAATGGGCTACTTATCCATGCTTCATTTGTAAATTGGGCTACCTTTACAATGTTTTGGCATACAAGCATGGCAACACTGCCTGTGTCCTTATTTTGTCGCCAAATTATCGGGATTGTATGTTTCGATGTTAAATAGATAGAACTTAACCTTCAATTTTCCTTGTTTCTACGCGTAAATAATATATTTCTACCCGAAGCAGATGGCGAAATGTAAGTCAATTACACACCCGGAAGTAATGCGAGGCCGTTAATATCTTATTATTGCAGGAAACTGGCATTTTGTTGTGTCCCATTTCTGCAGTAATAAAATAAGCTTACTCTTTTACGGGTCAGAGGTAGCAGAATTCAACACCCCGCACTTGGCCTAACTTGGCCCAGTGTTATTATTCGTTATTATATATTACAAATGTGACAACATCCTTCAGGCTTAAAAGTGTATCTTCCGATCACCTTTTTTTTGCTATGATAGGGATGTTCATATCATTGACTACAGATATCAAAATATCTTAATCTTGATGTGAAGAAAAAATCATAAGTCAATGCATGCCAATGGGCAAATTTATTGTGACCTTTTTGTGCTTCTAAAACAAGAACCATACCATTGGAGTTATGCAACTCAAACTTTGGAATGTGACAATTTTAAGGATGACCTTTCATGTAAAATAGAAAACATGTAAAGTTGAAAATGTGGCCATCAATCAGAACATGATGATGATATTGATAAGGAATAAAGCACAACCACAAGTCGGCTATCAACAAACAATATCAATCAATTGTTATAGGTCACCACGGAGTGAAGTCACATGCCGTTGGCGTTGACCACATTAAGAGGTAAATAAAAGCCTCTTACACAGCGTACACAGCGTGATGCGATCCCTTGGGTACGTATGGGCGAGTAGAGCGTAAAACTGATAGGTATAGGACAAAGGTAGTTAAAACATCTGGTTTGTTGTCAACGGCAAAACGTACAAAGTACCCGGATGACCGGGCCCACCTATTAATTGGCTTTTGAGTGTGATCCAAGAATATATTGCACGACGAGGATGAGCTTTAAAAAAGTTGAAGACGGGTGTAGGCTGGTGCATAAAATCGATCGACCGTCAAACACTCGGTCTATTGTTTGCACCGAACGTGCAATTGATGCATTTCGGTGCCACCGTAACAACCGAAATTTTCGATGGATAATTATTCACTGTAGCGGTTTTCAATCCACCTTTGATCGTCTCTAAGTACCGCGGTCTATCCTAATTGACACCTAAACAATCACTTTAGCGGCGCGCTTTGTGACCAACTTCAACGATCGCCGACCGTGGCGAGATGTCCGCCATGACTGGGCAAGTAACATGGCCCAATTGCATCATGACTGACTGGCAGCCCAGGGAATAAACAAACGTAAACAACCGAAATTTACGATGGCATTTTCTATGAAATGGATTGGATTGAGCTCTTTAATATTTTATAACGTTTTAATTTCGGTCCAACCATAATTTTCGGTTGAATAATTCAACCGAAAATTCACGTTTTTCGGCAACTCTTTCAACCGTTATTTCACCGATTTTAAGTAGGCCTACCGCGGTCTTTCCACGTCGGCATAAATAACCACTTTATTGTCATATGTCGCGCTCGAAATATTAAATACACGTTTTTTGTCACGAGTGCAATATTTTAAATGTTTATCGTACTAGTATAAAGGGACACTAAGTGATGCGCTGGAGGCTGCGCCCTCAATTATGATAACAACTGGGATTGGAATATTTTTACAAATTGTATGTATGTAGGGCTATGAACTTACACCTAGTCCTTGCAGTGGGTACTTGTTCATGCAAATGTGTAAGGTGGAACCATACCAAAAAGACGAGGCTATCATGTGACTAATTAACATAAATAATTAATTTCTGAATTCTGTTTTTCACGGACATAACATACAGGTTTAACTTTAAATTTAGTGCGCACCTGGTTCTTGACCAACATGCATATTATTTGGATGAAATTCAATCTGGTAGCCTTATACACACAAAAAAACAAACACCCAAATTGACCATGTTTTTTTCTTCTTCTTTTTTAAATGGCAGACGAAGATGATTTTGTGTTTTACCCTGTTTCACTTGCTAGTTGTAAATAAAAAATTCCAATGCGACTTTTCTGAACACTTTTGCTACAGAACTCGCTTTTATTTTCATAGAAATGCCATGAAAATTCAAGGACAACTTCGAGTCTCCAAAAGGTTGATTGGGACATAAAAACGGAGGATTTTCAGATGCCTAAGATTTGGTCTAAAATGGTTCCCTTCAACATTATGCCTTTAGCCGATACCCAAATCATAGATATGGTATCTATCGAGACTACACCTATACAATGTAACTATAAGGATTAAGAGAAATCAGCCCTCTTTGTACAACAAAATGCAGATTCAAAAATGCTGATCTAGCCGCGATCAGCATTTTACGTCAAACAGTGCCTCCTGCAGCACGCATGATAAATAACGTGAACCATATTTACATAGAGGGTAGTAGAGGGCGTTTTTAAGAACAGTACAGAATTGACCAAGATATGAGCAAAAAACATTGGAAAGGGTTGTAGGTATGTGCCGCCCTAAAGACCCCCTTTTCACCCTCTTCTGCTAGCTCTTTAGACCCCCCCTTTTGAGCTTGCATCAGCTCTTTAGACCCCCATTTTATTGAAAATACAAAAATTGTGAACATTTTTGTTCCAAAGCCCCAATTTTTGCGTTCTTACTCATCAAATTTGAAGAAAAAAACAGTTCTTAAGACCTTTTTCGAGAAAATCAGTTCTTAAGACCCTATTTTTGTCTTAACATTTTCTCAGTTCAGTTCCGAAGCCCCCCCCCCCCTTTTTGAAACCCTGGGCGGTGCACCCCTACCAAAACAAAATTGAGTGCCCCCCCTGGAAAATCAATGGTTTTTCAGACTGTTGCTATGGGTTGTGTTTGTTTATCTGTATGTTTAAAAAGCTATGCGATGCGGGAAGATCATCGAGACTGCTAGCTGTAGGGGCCTTTATAATAATAAAAGGTCGTTGATGCTGGTAAATGGATTGGGTTGTATTGTATGCTGTCATACTTGGGCCCTTGAAACAACATCAATCGCTGATAAAGATTATATATTCCCTGAACAGTTTTGTCTATCTGTCTTTGTATAATTTATAGGCTGTTAACATGGGCTCGGAGAAGTTTGATTCTTTGGTAGAGAACTTGGAGCGCTTCATAGAGAATACCAGGCAGCTTGGCATCATTGTCAGTGACTTTCAGCCACAAGGGCAGGTCACTCTCAATCAAAAACTGTGAGTAATTTTATTTCTTTTGTTTCACCTACTGTAAAAGTGGAAATGTTCGCGCTACGTTTATTTTCGCGCTTTTTGCCATCGAATCAGCTACCGCAAAAATAATAACATGCAAATGTACAATTTCTTTTGTGTATGGGTCTATGTGATAAGGCTCATGAAAGTCAATTGTGAGTTTCCCGTTACTTTTTTTTCTTCAAAGTGATGAGGCGACTTTTTCATTATTCATTATTCATTATTTGATCAGATTTCATTATTGACTTGTAAATGCATGTTTAATCAACCCATATTGATACGGTGCTCATTTAAATAATATAAAAACATGTTTTTAAGGTTAAAAAACTGGTAGCCAGCGAGTCGGGGGAAATCCCGATGTTTTTTTGCAGATAGAATAAATTTATCAAATAATGTTCACGGAAGGTAGGTTTACGATTAAAAAAGCCTTGCTTATGAGCAGTGTCCGAATTAGAAAATAAAAGTTACCTGCACAACAGCAATATTTTCTAGAAAAATGGATTTTTCCCCTTAAAAATGGCTGAATATCACAATTTTACATGCACAAAGGCAAATGTTTACATGCACAGAGCCAAAGTTACATGCATTTGTGCATGTAAAACCCCTCTATTTCGAACACTGCTTATGAGCCTAGTTCTCAAAATTCATATTTTAAGAAAGTGAAAAATGTGTTCAAATTGATACAACTGGCAACAATCGTGTTTAAAAATAAATAATGATTTTTTTTGAGGAAATCTTGAAATTTTGACGCCCGTGAAAAAAGTGATGCGGGCGGGTACACCTGGGACAAACGCATAGGGCATGCGCAATTTAACTTTGTTTTCATTTCCCTGAAAACGAAAACATTGGAACCGAGTCACGACGGACTAGTCAGAAAAATCATTAATAAAACTTGTTTAAGGTCAAGATCGAAAGAAACGAATAGTGCGGTCGTGAAAACATTAATGTTAGTCATATATTACTAGTTCGTTTTCATGAAATGGTAAATTGTTTACAACGATAGCACGATTTTTGTGACGTCGAAAGAAACACGAAAATTGAGACGTTATTTAAATAAAATAATAGAGCTAGAAAACCTCCTTATGCATGGCCGGTTTTGAAATTTACAGCCTGAAACTGCTAGAGATTACTTGTATGTGTTTTATTCACAGAATCGGCTGCCCTATATGCACGGATAAACAAAACAAAAGTTACCGACCAAAATGTCGAACCGTATTTTCGATGAATGGCGATGATGATGGGTGACGAATTCTGATCATTTTACACACACGAATCACACGGATTTTTCAGAAGAGACTATTTTATTTATAAAAATGGATCAAAATTCACAATACAATTTACAAGGCTTGCCAATTGAATAAGCTTAGAATCCCGAGTGACGGGCTGCGAGGTAAAGCAGGTTACCAATTGCGCGATTTTTAAATGTAAGCTTTTATAATTGATTGGTACCTTTGTGTCCAGTCGACTCGGCCCATTGCCGATTGGGCCCGTTGCCGACTGGGCCCACAATAGTGACCATCTCGGCCCATTACCGACTGGGCCCATAACCCTTTCAGTCCACTTGTGTCACATAGTGAAAAGCTTTGAAGTTTCAGTTGTTGTTTTATTATTCCCGGGTTGGTAAATGGGCCGAGTTGACTGGCATTCGGTACCTTTATAGAGAATCTTGTCACTCAAGTTTTGGTGGGATGGATTAGCCACTAATACACGTAGGCTATGTGGGCCCCTCCACGTCATTCACTGATCGCCAGTAGAGGCCACCTCCTCGCCCCACGTAACCACTGATCGCCAGAACAAATGGAGCGTGGTGCCTCCCTCCCCTTCCCCCCCCCCCCCACCACGTAACCACTGATCGCCAGTAGTAGTAGTAAAAAGTTGAGGCCTGGGGTGCCCCCCCCCCCCGGGTCATTGGTTGTGGTTTTGCCATGTGTGTGTTGCGAGGGGGGGGGGGGGGGGATATTAGGGGTATTAGAGAGTTAGGTTGAAATTTTGCAAGATGCCTAATCATATGATACTGGCTTCCTCTAGACAGTGACGAGGGCGCAGCTTGTATGGCTTGTACGCACGCGTACGTGAATCTTCCGCTTTTCAACGCTCGTACGTATACGCCAGCGCCTTGAGTGTTATGTGATGTAATTAGTAGAATTCGCAGTTACGTCACTGTCTCGTGATGGCTAAATAGACTAAACCTGAGGAGCAGTGCTCAAATTGATCGTTCATCAAAGGCAATTGCCTTCGATACCCCACATGGTTGCTTTGATGCCCTCACTTACTGGCTGTTTTCACTCTATTCTAAAGTACATAGCCTTGGAGAAAGTTGATGGCCCTTTCAAATTTCCTTAAAAGTTAAATTGCACCCCTCTTCATTTCTTATTTTTGAGGCCTGCTGAGGAGCCCTTGGGAAATAAAACAAGGATGGCGGTGCAGTGGCGTAACCAGCGGAAGGGGGGGGGCAGGAGCCCCCCCCCCCCACTTGGAACCCTTACCCCCCACTTGGAACCCTTGCCCCCCCATGAAATCAATCGGTGTGGGTGTGGAATGGAGCCCCCCCCCCATTTCAAGTCACTGCCCCTTCTTGCCCCCCCCCCCAATGAAAAAGTCTAGTTACGCCACTGGGCGGCTGGGAGACAGCTAAGGCGCATATTCATTATTTATTTTTAAACACAATTGTTGCCAGTTTTATCAATTCGAACACATTTTTCACTTTCTTAAAATATGAATTTTGAGAACTAGGCTCATAAGCAAGGCTTTTTTAATCGTAAACCTACCTGGTTAAAAGTTCATCTGAGTGATGTGCAATGTGAAAATATATTAAATAAAGAGAGAACTTGTGTAACAATGAGTTTGTTCTGATAATTTTGAGTTGGATCATTTAACTAGAAAACTCTAGTCATACACCCATGTGCAATATGCACCTTAAAAACATGTTTTTATATTATTTAAATGAGCACCGTATCAATATGGGTTGATCAAACATGCATTTACATGTCAATAATGAAATCTGATCAAATAATGAATAATGAATCATGAAAAAGTCGCCTCATCACTTTGAAAAGAAAAAGTAACGGGAAACTCGCAATTGACTTTCATGAGCCTAAAGTGTGACTGTATGTATGCTGCACAGGTGCATGATAGGCCTACATGGTGTTCGTGTTTTGGTTAAAAGGAAAGCATCCCAGGGTCGTAAAACTGCCGTAACTTCTTCATTATTTATTTAACCTAGATAAAAGTATACATTTTTTTGCAGGAAAGGGTTCAATGAATCCAACCATGTTCATTGAAATTGACCATTTTGGAGAAAATCATAAAAAAACATGTTTTTTGACCCATTTTAGGTTCTGCAAAGATAACTCAAAATATATTTTGTCAAATTTTGTCATACTAGTTTTATTATATTCCTCATACAATTCCCTAGGAACTGTTTTTTTAAAAAACAAATTAAAATCTTTATTATTTTTGAATTATCGACCAAAAGGTGCCAACAAAATGTGATTTTTTACCAAAAATGGTGATTTTCACGATTTGGGAGGTAAAAAATTTGACAAAATATATTTTGAGTTATCTTTGCATAACCTAAAATGGGTAAAAAAACGTGTTTTTTATAATTGTCTCCAAAAATGATCAATTTCATGGTTGGATTCATTGAACCATTTCCTGCAAAAAAATGTTTACTTTTATACAGATTAAATGAATAATGAAGAAGTTACGGCAGTTTTACGGAGGCTGTACCTGAAGGTGCACAGGCCCCTTAAGGAAACATAAGAAAAGTTCTTCTTAAAAGGTTATAACCTTTCAAGAAGAACTTTTCCAGGAGACGCTCTCAATCCTAGAATTTTTTTTGGAAGCAGATTTTCCTGCAGATATATATTTCTGATCATACCGTATTATCCCTATTAAGCACCCAGGACCTTATAAGCGCCCACCCCCGTTTTTCTCAATGACTACCAAAAAAAATCCCTTATGGTAGCACGTCACTAAATAGTATAAATGGGCATGTTTCTTTGAACCATATCTCGGCTAATAGTCCGAGTTGAGACTTGAAAATGGCACCAAATTAAAGCTGGGAATTTTGTTTGTTACCAGATGTGGATAAAATATGATGTCAACTTGTGTGGAATAAAAGCCGAACATGGTACTACATGGCTGTCACAGTGGCCAGATCATGTTTTCAAACGCGATTGAAGCATTTTAACCAGTCGAGGGCCGTTTTTTTTAATTTGAACCAGCATAATTGTCTGATTTTCAGCCTATTGAAAGAATACATGAATACCTAAAATTAAATTAAATTACAGAAAATTTGACCGCGTAGTTTTACATTACATTGCACGCATTTATGCTATAAAATGAACAGAAAACCGCCCTAAAACACTGTTCACTGGAGCCGCTCGTTCCTGTAGTCATCACCTGTACAATCATTTGCAAATTAATTTTCATAAAATCTTGTGTAAATATTATACACGAAGACGCCGTCCTCTTTAATTTGATACCATTTAGAGGCCGAAATTCGAAAGATTACCAGAGATATAGTGGGGGCAAAATTGTATATCGTATCATAGTAAAAGTTGGGAACGGGTTTCCCGAGCTTGGTGAAGAGTATTTAGTGGTGTGCTACCTTATAAGCGCCCACCTTTTCAAATGGTCAGCATTCTCAAATGACCACTTGCTCATATATTTCATTTAATACATGAAATGGTCAGCCTCCTCAAATGACCAATTGTACATTTTCATTACATCAAGTGGTCAGCCTTCTCAAATTTCCACTTGTACATTGTATAGTAGTACATCAAATGGTCAGCATCTTCAAATGACCATCAAATGGTCAGCATCTTCAAATGACCAGCATCTTCAAATGACCACTTGTACATTTTATTTAGTACGATAAATGAGTTTAACAAAGGTAACATAATAAGCGCCCACCCAAAATGACTTTGCTAACCGTACGCGTCCTGGGCGCTTAATAGGAATAATACGGTACATGTTACACAGCAATACGATTCCTAATTACCTCAAAATCATGGTTTTAGAGTGTAAAAATAACTGGGGGAAAATTAACTGTCAGGTTATAAAATTAACTGTCGGGTTAACATGTTAACAGACAGTTTATTTCCACTCTAAAACCATGATTTTGAAGTAGGCCTAATATGAATCGTATCGCCCTGTAACTTGGAATGTATTTACGATTTATGATTAGAAATGTAAATCTGCAAGAAAATCTACTTTTTAAAAATAAAAAAATCATAAGTAGAGGGCGCTCCCTGGAAAGATCACATTGACACTGATGAATCACAAACTTACTCACAAATTACAAAGGACCTGGTAGGAGCTGGTTTGTTTTTTCTTCTGCAAAACAAGTAAAGTAGTTAGGCTAGTTACACCAGGGTCACTTGTCAGGGGGGACAAAGGGTATTTTTTCCAGATGAATACCAGTTCGACCCGGTGGCGTAGCCAGGTTTTTCATGTAACCTTTTGATAGGCTAGTATTTGTTTTGATTATAGGTCAAAGGGGTATGCTAACATTTACATGCAATCAGCAGTGGCGTATCTGGGATTTTTTCCAGGGGTTGCAAAGGATATTTTTTCCTGGTGAACACCAGTTCCACCCAACAGAAATGTTCGTAAAAGGTTGCCCCACATTTTTTCCCAGTCAGTCACCTCATGAATTTCACGTAAGGGTGGGGGGGGGGGGGGGGGGGGGTGGTCAAAAAAATTCGCACGGTCACAAAAAAAATCCCCCTTCCCCCCCATTTTTCCTGGTGGGTAGGTTTGAATTTCCTGCTGAGCACCTTCAGGGGGGGGGGGGGGGGGGGGGCCATTACGCCACTGCATGCAATTAATGTGTTGTAAAATGGGTTTATGCAAAAAACAAGGAAGTACAATGGAAATTTAAGGTTGTTTTCATTTCCAATATTTCAGTGGCGTAGCTAGGTTTATATGGGGGGGGGGGCGAGAAATGAAAATGAACCGACAACTTTTGCGAGTCAAGACATTTTCGACTTTACACCTATTTTTTGCACGATTGAGCTTCAAGCTTGTACCAACAATATTGCATTTTGGGAAGAAATATGTGTGCGCAGTGCGCACATTTTTTTATCTGTGTACTTTTGAGCATCATAATTCCATGATTCCTTTGGTCAAATGAACCGACAGTGCCAATCTCAACCGACACAACGTCAATATTGGGGGGGGGGGGGGCGGTCGCCCCCCTCTGGCTACGCCACTGCAATATTTTATTTTAAGATTTGAGATAGAATCATAAACCACTTCAAATTATTTACATTCAATGTTAACATTTACATGCAATGTTGTAAAATGGGTTAGTGCAAAAAACAATGAAGTACAATGGAAAAGTATAAGTTTGTTTTCATTTCCAATATTCTATTTTAAGATTTGAATCATAAACCAACTTCAAATTATTTACATTCAATGTATATAGAAAAATGAATACTGTGTACACATTTTCCACTTAATTAATATATATAATAGGGCCAAATTAGGCCTGCTGTAATCAAACAAATAACTCTTGATCAACAAACATGCATCTCAGAAACACGCACAACGACATCACACTCAAGTGTGCACATGATTTGGTTTATCTCGGTCAATGTTCATGCCTCGTACACGCAAATCCGATGCATGCATGCACAGGTCATTGCAAATTCCATCAATAATCTGGCCATTATATCATTATAACACATGTAAAAATGTATTATTTGTGGAGCATTATAAATTGTCCATGATATTTTGATTTCAAAAGTCATTTAATACAGATTTTGTTTTATATTATTATGTTTACAACACTCTTGTTAGTCTTATGGATGTATTTTAAATGGAAAATTTGTAAGATGTTACCAAATACCATGATTTACCAAGACAGAGCAGCTGTACTTATGCCTTAAAATATATCCCACACATTGATTAATTGCTTAATCATTAATCATGGTAGGCTATATACGGACTTGTGTAGCAGTTGTCTCTTCCACATGATTCCAGCTAAGGTTTCATCTCTGTCAATGTAATTTTTCGTTGCCACTTTTCTTGGTTAGATTGCTTCCTCCTCACTTCTGGCTGGTTGGGTACCACACATTTTAGGATAATTCACAATTTCCCCGGGTCTAAATTTTGCAGAGTTGAATTATTGAGACAATCTTATTTCTTCTGATGGCAACATTTTAATTTTGATGAAAAAGCATTGTATCAGTGCCCAATTTATTGTAAGGTTGGCTTTTTAAGGTGTCAGCCGAGGGATCAAAACCAAATGAATATAAAAATAGTCAATGTTTACACGTTAATACCCATGCATATGTCCAGGAAAATCATTTTAGATGCCTGTTTAACTTTAAAACCAAAACAATTCCTTGTTCCTAAATTTGGCCAGATTCATGTATGTTAAGAAAAGTGCATGCTACGAGCGCATGTTTTCAATAACCCATAATTGGGCAAAATGGTGCGAAGTCATTCGGGGGAATGAAAGCCTGTTCCCCTCAAAAACAAATCCCACACACACCACTGATTAAAACTTCACATGCACCACTAGCCTGAACCTCTGCCTCTGCCAAACTGAACTGGTTTCAAACTCCAATATTATATGTTTGGAAAAAGAGTACAGCAGGAATTACAGGAGCCCAAGACTACTTTGCCGACACAACACAGCATTTTTCCTATGCTTGTTCAACAGTGCCAGTCTTGATTTTAAAATGGAGTCATGAACCATGGGCAATATCTGGCTGGAATCACACAACTAGATGGATAAATGATTCCTTACTTCTGAACCTGTAAAGAAAAACAGAAACTGTAGTTGTTGGCAATTGTATGTGCAGGGCTAGTATGTACATGACTGCTTGCCATGAAGTTGTTTGAAAAGAAGGATTAATTGGTGTCTCAATCAAAAAGTAGATTTTCCAAGTCAAAGATTAAAGGTTTTAATTCAGCGCCATCGTTTCATTTTTGCCCAGAAGGCCAGTTTGCACCCAGTCCCGGGATAAGGAAGAGAAAAATAGTTGTTTCCCTCAGTGACCGACCCTAAAATCGTTAAAACTATGGTCGCATTTTTTTTCCCACTTTTTTTTCACTTTTTTTTTAGCTTTAAATTTGATCTTTTAAGTCTAAATGTTACTATTTTTAGTTAAATTGACTTGGAGCCTATACCAATTTTAACCATTTATTTCTCAACCAATATTTTTTTTTTAAATTCCGACTGACCGACCAAATTTTAAATTTTTAGCACTCGATGGCAACACAACTTTTTCTTTTTTTGGCCTAAGCATACTGAGACAGCAATGCCAAACTAATACAGATCGGTATAGTGTAGTGTGTTCAGCATTATATTCAAGACTCTGCATGCATGTACTGTATACCCATCATCTGCTGTATCAGCTTTTGCAAGAATTATCAAGATCAAGTTACTTATTCCTGGAAAACTTAATCATGGAGCTTCATTTCCTAAAAAAATGCAAAATATTTAAAATTAGGCTTAAATTAAGTATTGTTTTTGATAGAATTCAATTATTCTCAGAGAGACCTGATTTTTAAAAAAAATCAAATAAGGCATTTTCTGCATTGCCAGCTACATGCAATTTGTCATGAGGAACTTGCTTTGAGCTACGGTTTATTTATATTCTTCAACTCCATCCTCCCTCAGTCAGTCTAAGGGTCCTTAATGTAATGCTCTGCGTGTACTGCATCCAACCGCTCAATATATCTCAATAGCTGATTGTCACTACATGAGCATGTGTCAGAATTGAGAAACTTGTTTTGGGTTATATTTTTAAAAAGTGCCTCAATTCCATCCCTCAGAATAAAGTGAGCTACATGTATTCAAGTGTCATAAAGAGCCTTGAGTCTAAGCCTCAGACTCAAGGCTCTTTATGACACTTGAATACATGTAGCTCACTTTATGACACTTGAATACATGTCGCTCAGAGCCGGTTCGTCTCAGCCTATGTTGGCCTGACAAGACAATGGATTTGTATGAAAAACCTGCATTTTGGGATAAAAACCGGTTGAAATTTATTTATAGAGCCTAGGGAGGCTGTCATTTTTTTGGTAGAGGGTCCCAAATATCCTAGGGCTCATAGGTGTTTTACACAGAAAATAGGGGATTATGCAATTAATACCATTGTAATAATATGGGGGTGGGCGGTGGTCAAAGCAAAATTGTAGTTGAAATATTGCATTTTGTTGCCTGCTTTTCCACATACCGGTACATTTTATTTAACATACTGAAAATATTTGTGCACTTAACGCACATTTCTACATGTTTCAATATTGTTAAACAAAAGTTTGACACAGCCACCCTCATTTGCAGTGGCGGCGCAACAGGGGTGAAAGTATTCGCCCTCCCAAAATATTGTTTTGCCCCTCTCTCCCCAAAAAAAATTCAATTCAGTTAAAATTAGAAAAAAGTGGACAATTTTAGCAGAAAAAGGCAATTTGTTCTGCTCTGCGTGCACATTCTTTACTAAATTAGGTTAGATTAGATCAAATGTTGACCATTATAGCGTAAAATGGCACAAAAGATTTTTTTTCTTCATGCCCCTGTAATAAATTTGTGCCCCTTTTTGCCCCCCCCCCCCCAAAATGAGGCTGGCACACCACATTAGTTTAGTATTAGACCAAATGTTGACAATTTTAGCTTAAAATGGCACAAAAGATTAAAAACACCAAGTTTTTTAAAATTCTAATAATATAAAAAAAAGTCTACAATATATAAATTATTCTAACCCGATTCTATTCTAACTAATGAGTAATGCACTTATCAATTGCATTCCCGGCCCCGGGGCATGGCGGGAAACATACGCAATCGTACAAAAACCGTTGACCAGCTATGCGGGGGAGGTGTAGCCGGGACGTACATCACTGAGAAATAAGCCGGGGAATGGCCGGGCAGTGTATAAAGCGGGGCGTACGCTATGGTACACATGTTCACACACAGAGCGGGGACGTACGCTATGGTACACAAAATGTTTACATCAGCTATGGGGGCCGGGATTGTACGCCGCCGTACACTTTGTTCCAGATAGGGGGGGCCGGGACCGTACGGTGACGTACACTTTGTCCCGGCCATGCGGGGCCTGAACTGTGTGGGGACGCACACAAAATGGTTTCCTGCCCTGTGTGGACCGTACACGACTGTACCCGGGACGTCACATCGGCAATATGTACATCCCGGCCCCAATCCCTGGGTCCCCCGGGGGCTGGGGATGCAATTGTTAAGTGCATAATGAACACCTATCCTCTCCCATGACCCATCGCTTAGCCTAGGGATTCCAGGGGATTTAAGCTTCAACTTGGCCTGTGGGTCCCTTAATTTTACATGAAAGAAATTTACGAGGGAAACAATCCCGGCGGGAATCGGAAAATAATAGTATTAAACTTAAAACTATCCTGGGGAAATCCGTTCCGTGTGTGTAAAATGATCAGAATTCGTCACCCATCATCATCGCCATTCATCGAAAATACGGTTCGACATTTTGGTCGGTAACTTTTGTTTTGTTTATCCGTGCATCTAGGGCAGCCGATTCTGTGAATAAAACACATATACAAGTAATCTCTAGCAGTTTCAGGCTGTAAATTTCAAAACCGGCCATGCATAAGGAGGTTTTCTAGCTCTATTATTTTATTTAAATAACGTCTCAATTTTCGTGTTTCTTTCGACGTCACAAAAATCGTGCTATCGTTGTAAACAATTTACCATTTCATAAAAACGAACTAGTAATATATGACTAACATTAATGTTTTCACGACCGCACTATTCGTTTCTTTCGATCTTGACCTTAAACAAGTTTTATTAATGATTTTTCTGACTAGTCCGTCGTGACTCCGTTCCAATGTTTTCGTTTTCAGGGAAATGAAAACAAAGTTAAATTGCGCATGCGCTATGCGTTTGTCCCAGGTGTAGCGGGCGGGTAACGGGAAACTCGATATCGACTTTCATGCGCCTAAACAGATAAAGCTATAAATCGTGAATTTAAAAACATGCAAAACAGTTAGATAATTGGCAAAGTGCGAAATACTAATTGCACAAAGTTTACCACTACATGTTACGTTCCCACAGCAATTTGACCCTAAGTAAGGCCACATAGGAAAAATGGTTCTCGTTCAGAGAGTTTTCATGATTTATTTGTGTCGTGCTACCTATTGTATATTTGTCTTGATCAGACATCAATCAGGTCTGCATCTAGGCGATATTTAAGGAATGAGAAAGCACATATGTGACCCATCACATCAAAACATACACCTCATGTTGGTTTTTCTAGTTTCTAGATATGAAGTAAAATGTCTTGGAAAAACATAAAGAAATTAAAAGGAAATGCTAAGCTTCTATTCATCATATTTCCTGATTCTTAAGGGTTAATTTAAATTATGAGGTATAAATTTAAAGCTTGATATTTGCATGTTTTGATGATGTTAAAATCAGACATTGGATAAAAGACCCCAAGAGGTATGAATGTTTTGATGTGAAGGGTCACATATGGTCAAGCCTGGATTGGGGCAAAATATATGAGACATGGTTGTTACCTTTCTTCATACTTTCTTCTTGCAGACACACGCTAGTAACGGGTCTTCAGGAGTTGGATAAAAACAAATCCCAAGTGCAGGATGTGCAAGTGCCTTTAGAAGTCTTTGAGTAAGTCCCATGAGAACTATCTGCCGATTGGTTAAAATTTAAGATGTGTCAAATATTGTGCCAATCAAAGACATTGTTAGAATTTAATGACAATTTTCAAAACAAATATTAGCATAAAATATCTATAAGCAAAATTGTCATTGGTTATCAAGATGATTATATCATGTCATTGACCAATGGGAATTCTTGTATGAAAGACAGGTAGTGCCCAGGGGTGTTAAATGTGTAATGTATTCTAAAACTTGCAAACACTTGCAATATAATGTTCATAGAGAGTCTCATCCTGATGTCATATTAGTTAAAAAGCATGTTGTCTATGTTTATCTGCTATAAGGCCATTAACCATCATCTTGGAGTCAAAATTTGAATACAGTTTTTAGATTGGATTTGTTGTAGTATATTTTGAATTATTTGTTTTTGGGGTTTTTTTGCACACATTTTCCAGTATTTGAAATGATACATATGTAACATATTTTGGGATGACACTTTTCGCACGTCCAATGGCAGCAATTATTATGTAATCTCGATTTTGAATCGACCTGAAAGAGCCTACTCATGACCTCTGACCTCTTGTTTGCAGGTACATAGACCAAGGAAAGAACCCGCAACTGTACACAAAGGATTGCATGGAAAAGGCGGTTGTGAAGAATGAACAAGTGAAAGGGAAAAGCGAAACCTTCAAGGTATGTTTTAACAGCCCTTTTATGGCAAAAGAATGTATCTTATATGTAGTTTTCCAACAGTATACTTCCTTTTAACATAATCATAGTTAGCTTTTTTCTCCATAAATCTTGTTAAAAGGCAGTATATTACTTTTATTGTCTTTACAAGTTGCAACCTTTTGCTAAGTGAGGATTATTGAACCAAGTTAACACAATCCATGTTAAAAGGAAGTATATCAATAGGAAAGTACATCTAAGATACATCCTTTGGCCATAAAAGGGCGGTGTAGTAGTACAGGGTGAATACAAAATGCGCTACTGTAAAAGAGGACATTTTCGCACTACATATATTTCTGCGCTTTTTGCGCTCGAAGCATCTACCGTAAAATAATAACACGCAAATGTGTTTCTTTTGCGTAAAGGTCTATGTGATAAAGCTACAAATCGTGAATTTCAAAACCTGCAAAACAGTTAAAAATCGGCAAATCGTGAACAATTACACGTGTGAAAATGACCGATTTACAGTATATTTATTCAACTGTGAATAAATATCAGCACTATCATGTTTTCTGCCCAGTAATGGAATGAAGGCATATAGATGAGGTGACATTTGTTGACATTTAGGACGCCCTCTGTTGGTTTGAGACAAAACACACCGGGCAAGAGTTCCTATAGTTTACATAAGCCAGATCAGGTTTTCTAACTAGATTGTGGTGTCACAGCAAATTGTTATCAAAACTGTCTTTAAACTTGCTTAGGAATGCTATAAAGCTATCACATTTCACAAAAAAAACTAAAACTAAATGAGTTTTACAATTCATTAGAAAGAAATTTCATGTTGTCTTCATTAACTTTACTGTATATTCTGCCTGGAGGGAAACAACAGAGGGTGTCCCATTTGTAAATACATCATAGGTCACCTCATCTATAGATTAATAATAATTCCATAGAAATTACCCATGAATACTTCCGGTATGAGGCAGTAAACATGATAGTGCCAAAATATCAATGTTAGGTGACAAAAGAAGAAACCCTGTTGTACAGGCCCGACCTTTATAATCCGGTAAACAAATGTTTCAAGTGCCACAAATACCCACCCAATTTTTTTAATTTATATTTGATTTTCAAAAAATGGCAAACGTTTACAGATTTTAAACAATTTTGACAGACTTTTTGTGATTTTTACGTTCATTTTCAAGGGAAAATAAGAAAAAACATAAAAGGCCAGACTGACCCACCCGACCTGAGAGGTCCATTTGCCCGTACAACAGTAATAATCAGTATTTATATAGCGCCTTTTCCAAAGGTTCAAAGCGCTGTAATTTTGCTGCTGGTGACTCATACTAAACAATGCAACGTCCAGGCAGCAGCTAAATCAGCGCCAAGTTGCGACATATATACACACACATGAACAACATCCACCATTTTTCAATGCAGCTCCCCAAATACCATTGGGTCAAGGAAGTTTTTGATAACCGAAACAACTGATCACCGATTTTGAAAGCAGGAGGAAACCGGAGAACTCGGAGAAAACCTGCGAAAGCGAGCTAGATCGTGATAAACCAAATGCACTTAAAGCCCGCGGTCGTGCACAGAATTGACCCGGGTTTCATTGGTGCAAGGCGAGGGAACAACCGCTGCGCCAACACGCTCCCCCGTTATATTTTTTATTGATGATTATAGAGTGTTTTTGTTGTTGACGATTATAGAGGGTGGGGCATAACGGTTATTTGAAGACTGCTACTAAACTTATAATAGTAGGGACAGAAAAACTGAAATTTGAAGACAAAAAGTTCATTCAAACAGATCAGTAAATTCCTAAATTTTATCATTTCATCATCACCTCTACTTTAATAAATAATGTGCATTTTTATCCAACAATGGCTGCTATCCGAAACCCAGAATCTCTATACATTTTAGGGCTATCAATAATTTATAATTAAAATATTCATTTACAATTATCAACAATATGGTAACATATGATGAGATATGGATATTGTTCACTATATGAACAAGGTCACCCTGATAACCGAATATCATAATCAGTCATGCACGTACCAGATGGTGCTTGCAACTGCTGGTACACATGGTGTTGACAAACACATGGGTAATTAGCCCAAATGGGCTTCTTTATGCTATGAATTGTCTGGGATAGACCAGTTTGTGGGAATAGTGCTACTTTATTTTAGGTGTGTCAATTTAGCCTTATGGTTATTGGGCTACATTTTATCATTGTTGGAATGATCATGTATTATGCATCATGTGCCAATATTATCTGGCAACACTGATATTTAACTTCCACTAATAATGTACATCAACAGTATTGTTAAAGGTACTGATACGATGCGCTCTTGCTGTTTTTATTATCATTCTTTTATACACCTGGGCATTTGTAACTTTCGTCAAAGCTGAGTTTATACTTAACTATGCGATGTGGTGCAACATTGCGACGTAGTTCAAGGGAAAACCCCACTATCAGCAGCTCTAACAAGAACTGGTTGATACCTGTTCTGGCAAGGATGACCATAACAGAAACAACGTGAAGGAAAATCAACTATACCTCTACGTAGCAGTTTTATTTTGTGCCGATTAAGGGGACAAGGAAAAAACTCTGTTTTACAAGCTTGCGCGACCCATTTAAAAAAAAAGCAGCAATTATTTTGATTTTGTTGTTGTAACTTTCTTAAAAATGAAAACAATTTGAATAAACAAAATTGAAAATGTATGAACAATTTGAAAATTGTTGAAAATTCACCCCCCCCCCCCCAAAAAAAAGTTCAGCCAACCCTACTTAAGAGGTCAGTTTGCCTATAGAACACATTGTTATTTTTTGTTGCCTAACTAATCTTTATCTGCCATTGCGGCATGTTGGGATTGATTTATCACCTTACACTGTTGGCTACCATCATCTGCAGTAAGTGAGCCATATATTTTGTGTTGGAAGAAGGGTGAACACTTGCAGTGCACGGTGAACTACGTCTAGCACAAGCACAACTTATGGATGTGCCTGAAAAAAGTGTGTTCTAATAATGATGCCTTGCCTATTGTTTTTTTCTCTCCAGAAATTCAAGAAATCGTTGATCACCGAACTCGGCAAAATGTTTCCGGATGAAATGGACAAGTACAAAGCGGGCAGGGAAGAATTATGATGTTAATCACTATATATACATGTACTAGTTTTTGTATCAAGATTTGATAAACTGACATCAATGGACTTAGTTATGTCTAGCTTACATTCCTTCGTTTACCTCTTATGGTTCATCATAACGATTCATCTAATCTGTACTGCTGGCAGTGACGAGACTCAACCGTCTGCAGAGGCACTTTGTCATGATGAAGAATGCAAGGAAGGAATGGAATGCGATGGCTGTGATGGTCCTGATCTGGAAGACCATGACACAGTGACCAGATGTGATGGTTTCGATGATCCAGAAAACTGTGAAGAAACAACTGGATGCGATGGCTTTGATGGACCAGACTCTGAAGATCATGAAGAGATGACAGGATGCAATGATCCAGACATTGATGATCACGAAGGAGCCGCAGGATGTGGTTGTTCAGCGTTGAACAGACAGCCGTCGGAAAATGACGACGATCTTGTGTTTGAATCACGCAAGTACAATGAAGATCATAATGGGGAATACATTGAGTATCCAAGGACTAACCAGATGGCTTTCATTAAAGGAGGAACGTTCACCATGGGGACGGACGAACCCAAGATACCCTACGACGGGGAATCTCCGGCCAGACAAGTCACCCTTGACGCTTTCTATTTTGATGTGTATGAGACGAGTAACGCAGAGTTTGGACGTTTTGTACACGACACCGGGTATGTGACGGAAACGGAACGGTTCGGTGACTCGTTTGTTTTGGAAGTGAGGATCAGTGAGGAGGTGAAGAAGGACATCACTCAGGCCGTTGCCGCAGCACCATGGTGGTTGCCAGTCAAGGTAACATAGATTTTGCTTACTTTTTACACATGAACGCATTTGTGCAAAACAGTAAAACAAGTGAATATGTTTCTTAACCCTTTGAACCCGATATCGACCTATCGGAGAACGTCGTATAACCCGATAGGTTGAAAAATCAACCTGAGCAAACAGGTGACACATTGATCATATGACTGAGTGGTCATGTGACTTGAAAGTCATGTGATGTTCACCCGATGTGAAATACATTGTTTGGCAAGGTTTTCGTTGTGTTTTGATGTCATTTAGCTGAAGAAAACAGTCAAAAATAGCGCGAAATTGGATGAATATGCAACCCAATATGGCGCAGATGATTCTCAGGTAGACAGGGATGCATTGTTTTACGGTCATGATTGGCAATTTTGGCGATAAAAGCGGATGTTTTTATGTTATAAAAAGGTTACGTTATACGTGTAGTATATAATGGCATACTGCCCTCTATCATCGGTAACATATATTACCGATGATATAGGTGTAGGCCTACTATATTTAGCATTTTACCCCCGGAGAAGTCAGGGTGGGGTGTACCGAACCCTTATAATAACTCAGGGTTCAAAGGGTTAAGAGGGACTTGTGTAAATGAATACAAAATTTGGCATTTGGCATAAATTAAGAGAAGACAATGAAAGTAACCACATAGCACTGTCTTTGAATTGCAGGCATGATGCTATTCTGCTCATCAGCTGCTACATATACACTAGATGTGATACCCATGAGGCACCATTCCTGTGAATAACCTATGTGACATTATGGACCATATCCTGTATACAGTGGTGTCACCACAGGGGGCATCACAATCCTTGCCCCCAACATACACCCCCACCCCTCCCCCTCCCCTTTGAAAATTACCATAAATTTGGTCTGAAATTTCTTATTTTAACATGAAAAAGGCAACATTTTTGTTTGCTTCCCCCCCCCCCCCCAAAAAAAAATGTTGATGCTCGTTGGTACCGCCACTGCATGTGTAATATCTATAAGATGCCATGTTATATCCATGAGTAAACCTGTGTGATTCACAACACAAAAAAAATGTTTTGTGACTGATACCCATATGACACCTCTGAGACACCGGTCAGGGATCGGTCATGTAAATACCCATGAGCTGAGACACCGGTCAGGGATCGGTCATGTAATTACCCATGAGCTGAGACACCGGTCAGTGATCGGTCATGTAATACCTATGAGCTGAGACACCGGTCAGGGATCGGTCATGTAATACCCATGAGCTGAGACACCGGTCAGTGATCGGTCATGTAATACCCATGAGCTGAGACACCGGTCAGTGATCGGTCATGTAATACCCATGAGCTGAGACACCGGTCAGTGATCGGTCATGTAATACCCATGAGCTGAGACACCGGTCAGTGATCGGTCATGTAATACCCATGAGCTGAGACACCGGTCAGTGATCGGTCATGTAATACCCATGAGCTGAGACACCGGTCAGTGATCGGTCATGTAATACCCATGAGCTGAGACACCGGTCAGTGATCAGTCATGTAATACCCATGAGCTGAGACATCGGTCATGTAATACCCCTGAGCTGAGACACCGGTCAGTGATCGGTCATGTAATACCCATGAGCTGAGACACCAGTCAGGGATCGGTCATGTAATACCCATGAGCTGAGACACCGGTCAGTGATCGGTCATGTAATACCCATGAGCTGAGACACCGGTCAGTGATCGGTCATGTAATTACCCATGAGCTGAGACACCGGTCAGTGATCGGTCATGTAATTACCCATGAGCTGAGACACCGGTCAGTGATCGGTCATGTAATTACCCATGAGCTGAGACACCGGTCAGTGATCGGTCATGTAATACCCATGAGCTGAGACACCAGTCAGTGATCGGTCATGTAATACCCATGAGCTGAGACACCGGTCAGGGATCGGTCATGTAAATACCCATGAGTAATCAAATGTCACACACACATGACTGGATGTGAGGTTGACACCATATCTTGTGGACACTATTGTCGCTGCAAATAGACAACCAAACCAATGCAATCCTCAAATTGGCAGGAAAATATGTATTGGAGTGGGAGCGAGTCGCGGGAAATCAAGTCCCACCCAAATATTTGGAATCCCAGGAACAAAAATCGCCTTCCCGAATCCCAATTCCTTTATTACAAATTTAAAGTGGAGATTCACTTGAAATGGGTTAATTTGACCAAAACCGTACATTTTGTTTACTCTCATGCTCTCTAAAATGTGATTTTCACAGCATGACACAATTTCGACAAAGATGGCACTCTAACAACCAACCCATAGTGTGTTTGGATGGGAGAAATTTGGAAATCACCAGGACCGCCCCTCAAAATAAATTGAGTCCCGGGAGCATGATTGCCCAGAAATAACAGCTTATATCTACATAATATAACATTTCTTTGAACAATCTTTATCAGGGTGCAGATTGGAGGCATCCCGAGGGACCTGATACCGACATTAACGACAGAATGGATCACCCCGTCGTGCATGTATCATGGAACGATGCCGTGGAATATTGTCAGTGGGCGGGCAAGAGATTGCCTACAGAAGCCCAGTGGGAGTATGCCGCTAGAGGTGGGCTTAAACACAGGTAAGGTTCCACATGAAGTATCAAGTTGGGTGCTACTGTACTGTCGTTAGGCTGGGAAAAAGACCACCTATGGAAAGCCAGTTATAAAGCAGCTAGGGGTGGGCAGCTAGGGGTTATAATGCAGCTAGGGGTGGGCTTAAAAACAGGTAAGGTTCCACATGTAGTATCAAGTTGGGTGCTACTGTCGTTAGGCCGGGAAAAAGAACCCCTATTGAAAGCCATTGGGAGTATAATGCAGCTAGGGGTGGGCTTAAAACAGGTACGGTTCTACATATAGTATCAAGTTGGGTGATACTATACTGTCGTTAGGTCGGGTAAAAGACCACCTATGGAAAGCTAGAGGGAGTATAATACAGCTAGGGGCGGGCTTATAAACAGGTAAGGTTCCACATGTAGTATCAAGTTGCGTGATACTGTACTGTCGTATGCCGGGAAAGGACCGCCTATGGAAGCCCAGTGGGAGTATAATGCAGCTCGGGGTGGGCTTAAAAACAGGTAAGGTTCCACATGTAGTATCAAGTTGGGTGCTACTGTCGTTAGGCCGGGAAAAAGACCACCTATGGAAAGCCATTGGGAGTATAATGCAGCTAGGGGCGGGCTTATAAACAGGTAAGGTTCCACATGTAGTATCAAGTTGCGTGATACTGTACTGTAGTTATGCCGGGAAAAGTCTGCCTATGGAAGGCCAGTGGGAGTATAATGCAGCTAGGGGTGGGCTTAAAACAGGTAAGGTTCCACATGTAGTATCAAGTTGCGTGATACTGTACTGTAGTTATGCCTGGAAAAGACCGCATATGGAAGGGCTGTGGGAGTATAATGCAGCTTGGGGTGGGCTTAAAAACAGGCTTAGGTTCCACAAGTAGTGTGCGATATTGTACTGTCGTTGGGCTGGGAAAGAGACCACCTGTAGACGGCCAGTGGGGATATGCTGCTAGTGGAGATCTTTAAAACAGGCAAGGTTTTGGAAATAGTATACGTCAGATTCCAGCCATACATCAAGTCTTTGACGGAATAAAGTGCATCATATAACTACAATGCGGTACTTTATTCTACCATGTGATTGATGCATGCCTGAGACTGAGACCAAGGGCTTTAACACACACCCAATTTTTGTCGTCATGGCCTATACTTTGAAGAAAAATCCTTGAATTTTCACACCCAGTTTTTGAATTTACACACCCACACCTTCAAATCCTGCCTAATTTAACATATTCCACGCGGCAGGCGTCTGCAGAAGACATTCTGAAATTTCACAAAATGCTTCAATAATGTTAAAATTATTGAATTTTAATACCATATGTAGAATCACCATGAGAAATGCATTGAAATAAGTACAAACATGCCAAGTATTGATTCAGCAATCCTTTGAATAGATCTTGAAAGTTGGAAATGGATTCTGAAAAATCTGTTTTATATTATGGTAAAACTAATATAATAGCCGCATGGAAAGAGTTTTAAGACCTTGCCTGAGACCTAGAGTACACCTGATCCAATGTTCTACACCTCATCCCAATAGAAGTACAAAGGTGATGCCAGAGTGTCTTCCATTGAGTAAAGCTTATTATCATTGGCATGATAAGTGTCGTAGACTTGTGTATAAGGCCTAAAAAAAAAAGAGGTTTGATTGGCGTAACATGACCAAAACAAATAGGGTAGGTCGGTCGGGATTTTTTTTAAATTTTTTTTTAATTTTTTTTAAATCATCTACTTTTGAACACTTAAAAGACAGCAGTACACACAAATGAAGAGACTGCAAAAATTCCCTTTTCTTTAAACATTTTTCTTTTTATTTATAGAAACCAACAGACTCTATGAGTACAAGTTTCTGAAGTTTTAAACAATAACAAACTTCAGATTTCAGTGGGTTTTTTTTGGGTTTTTTTGTGTGTTTTTTTCCCCCTCAAAATAATAAAAAATATTCAGGGTCGGCGATGTATTTAGGGTCGGTCGGGTTACGCCAATCAAACATTTTTTTTTTTTAGGCCTAATCTTGGTAGATTAAACACATTTTGAGTTTTCTACTTGATTGTATTGGTCATGTGCGATGCAACATTTTGCACAAAACCCCATTGAGAATGGACAATTAGGCCAAACTAAAAACAAAAACAAGTTTGTTTCCAGTTCACTGAGACGCTTGATTCTTGCGTATTTAATTTTGATTTTAATTTTAATTTTAATTTTAATTTTAATTTTAATTTTAATTTTAATTTTAATTTTAATTTTAATTTTAATTTTAATTTTAATTTTAATTTTAATTTTAATTTTAATTTTAATTTTAATTTTAATTTTAATTTTAATTTTAATTTTAATTTTAATTTTAATTTTAATTTTAATTTTAATTTTAATTTTAATTTTAATTTTAATTTTAAAAAAAAGCGCCATCTTTTGTTGAAATTGTTATGGTGTCCAACATGTTTCAAGATGGCGATTGGCTACATACGGCAAAGATGAAAGTGAAAATCTGTGACGAATATCACATTATAGCGAGCATAAGAGTAACAAAAATGCACACAGATTTGACTAAATAAAACCATTTCAAGTGAATCTCAAGTATGAATTTGAGCAATAAAAATACGCATTTCGCAAAGATACGAGCAATTGAAGAGTTTTCAAAATAATAGAAAATAATAGAAAACAAAAAAAGTTCTATCCTTTGTCTGATTATATCTCACAAGCAATATTTGCGAGTTCCGCCTCATTTGTCTTGATCCCATCACATACTGCAAAAGAGGAAATTTTCGCATGTGTAATTTTTCGCGCTTTGCACATTTTGAACAATTTTGCTTGTTTTTATTTTTGCGATTTTGAGCTTCCCTACATACAAAATAAATATATTCACACATTTTTATTTTCGCGCTTGCTGGTTTTATCGCAAAAAACGCGACAATATATGTAGCGCGAACATGTCCTCTTTTACATGTCTACCACTAGAACACATTTTGACATCAAACTTTCATTTTCATAATTATCAATTTTCAATTTGATTCACAGGCTTTTCCCCTGGGGCAACAAATTCACACCTAAAGATAAACAACGCGCAAACACCTGGCAAGGAACCTTCCCAACAGAGAACACGGCAGAAGACGGGTACGATGGAACCGCACCGGTGACCGCATACGAACCAAACAAGTACGGACTGTACAATACCATCGGTAATGCCTGGGAATGGGTCTCCGATTGGTGGACAATCACCCACGAGGGCGCCCCGCAGGTCAACCCTACAGGTCCGTCAACAGGCAAGGACAAGGTTAAGAAAGGCGGGTCATATATGTGCCATATCTCGTACTGCTACCGCTATCGGTGTGAAGCGAGGAGTCAGAACACCGTGGATAGCGCCGCTTCTAATCTTGGCTTCCGATGTGCTGCGGACAAACTGCCACCAAATGTAGCATGTATTAACTGCTGATGAGTGTGGGAAAACTGTCAGACAACAGTATTCATTTACCGTAAACAACATTTTGAATAGGGAGAAACCTATGCAGTATATACACTGTATATAATTAACCTTTTCAGACAGGCCCTACGATCGATCTTTAGACGATCATCGATCGTCCTTTTGTAGACTCAATAATAGTCGCTATGACGATTGATCGTCAAAAAGGGCCACTTCTTTGTGTGAATCCAATGATTGATGATCGATCGAAGTTCTTGCACGTTTTGAAACGGCTGAATTAGTCTCCACTTTATGACGATCGATCATCCAAAGATCGATCGTCAGGCTTCTGTGAAAAGGTTTATTACCAACCAGTCTCTATCATACATGGAAATGTATACTAAGCTTTATTCCGTCACTGTATTGATTTGAATATTACAAAAAGACCCACCTCTGCCAGATTCGCTTATGGTGCGGAAGATTACAGGTTCGAATCCTTGTCCAACCTCTCTTTCTTGCAATTAAATAATTGTATTAAGTGAGTAAGCTATGAGATTGGTGAAATGATTCAAGGTTTAAACTGAAGTAAGAGAAATATTACAATTACCACCAATCCACCATATACATAACATAAGTTTCTCCCTATTCAAATGTTGTTTATGGTAAGAAATATCGCGCCCCGCTGCAGACAAACTGCCGCAAGATGTGGAATGTGTAAACATGTTGATTGTGGCAATCTGTTACCATATGTGCATGCGAACCTTGGAAAACCCGTCGGATGTCGCAAAATGTGAAATAGGGATTATGGGTAAAATAAAAAACATTTTAGATTTTGTTTAGAAAATTAATTTCTAATGCTTTGTGTCAACACCTTTTATGAAATTTCACCTTCAAAAACTTACTATAAAAGTCACTTTTCTTATTAGCCCTATAATGTTATTCTATTGAACTATGTATCTTTTATGGCCTGTTTTCATTATTTCTTGATTTGTAGCTTTTTATGACATCACAATCATCATTCACTCATAACTTTTTTTGTAGTGATCGTAGAAAAATGATCAAATCAGTTTTGTAATCAGCACAGATTCAGCTTTCTTATGATATAAATATCTCTAATATGAAAAATCCCGACATGTGGCGGGTTTTCACAGATCGCATTACATATGGTATGATAAAGCAGTCATGTTAATGGAAACACCCAATTTCATCCAAATTTAGGCATGAAATGTACAATTCTGTCCCCATCCCACCAAGTGGTTACAGCACATCGCCATCTTCAGTAGACAGCAATGGACAATAAATTAGGATTAAAAAATGATATCTCAAATAAGGTGATCATTCTATAGAGCTGATTACTACTGGGTTTTTTTTATTTCTAACTTCAGCAGCCATTAACGATTTTCCTAAAAGGAAACAAAGATTGTCAATGCAAGCAAAAATCAAGTTTTAAATAAGGACTTATTGGCCAAATGCCTGCAATGTGCGAATATATTTTCTATATTCAGTAGACAGCAAAGGACAATAAATGATGATTCAAAAATTGTGTGTCTGTCATGATGAGAATTATTGTATAAACACCAATGATACCCACCAGTAGCGTAGCCAGCCTCATTGAATTACATGTACATGTATACCAAATCATGTTTCTATAGTTTGATCAGTTCCAAATTGGCGAAGCCTAATTGTTACAGCAGTGAATGAATACAGAAGGACGCGGGCACGCTGAAGGCAACAAGCGCACTGCGCATCATATGCGTGCCACCAAAATTGCGTGCGTGTGGCCATAATACGTGTGTACGCTTGGATTACTTTTGCATACGGAGAGATAAAAAACGAATATTTCTAGCCAATTTTGAACTGATTAAACTATATATTCATTAGAGATTAACAATACACGGTGTTCATAAAAAAATGTGTTTCACGTCATTGCTCCATTTAATATTCAGTATTTAGCATACATCTTTATATGAACTACCGTATTATCTCTATTAAGCGCCCAGGGCGGTTAGCAAAGTCATTTTGGGTGGGCGCTTATTATGTTACCTTTTTAAAACTCATTTATCGTACTTAATAAAATGTACACGTGGTCATTTGAAGATGCTGACCATTTGATGGTCATTTGAAGATGCTGACCATTTGATGTACTAAATACAATGTACAAGTGGTAATTTGAGAAGGCTGACCACTTGACGTACTAACAAAAATGTACAATTGGTCATTTGAGGAAGCTGACCATTTCATGTACCATATGAAATATATGTACAAGTGGTCATTTGAGGATGCTGACCATTTGATAAGGTGGGCGCTTATAAGGGATTGTTTGTTGGTAGCCATTGAGAAAAACAGGGGTGGGCGCTTATAAGGTCCTGGGCGCTTAATAGGGATAATACGGTACATGTAAAAGATAATGTAGCTGGATTTGAAATGCTGGTGTGTTTTTTATTGTTCTCAATTTTCTCAATCTAAAGATATGTTTGATCAACTACTGGCACTCAATCTCGCGCTAGTGCCACTTATAATGGTTTTAAAAATAAGGAATGTGTTATTTTGATCATTAAACATTTCATATCTGGATTTGATATTTACGTGAGCTTCAATATAACTAAATTACCCTTCAGATACAGTTTTGAATTTGCTTAACCTACCCAGAGATATGATTGTTTAACCATGATTCATACACTCTTAGTAGTGTCGAACCAATCAAAGAGCAAGAAACTAAAATATGCAGAGTGCATTGAAAGTGTCTAATACACTCCTCATGTGCGCCGTTCAATGCGAGCACCACGCCCTCGTTGTTCGGGCATCGCAGGTTTGTTGACTTGTTAAACTTGTTAACATGTTTTTATTCGTTATAATATTACATAGAATATTATGTTCATATCGTGAATTTTGATTTAGTGATTGATATAGTGTCGTGTGAGAATTAGGTCAATACATACCTAAGTTTGGTCTCTCGAAAAATTAGAAAAATCAATGCAATTGCGCAAACGGTTGATATGCTCACAATAGCACTCCCCCTGCGGGGTTGTGCCATTATTCACACATCAACATCAGTAGGCGTGCCTTGATTTGTCTTATTTCTCTTAAAATAACACATACGCATTTATTGAAGCTGTGTCAAATTTTTGAAACAAATCATAAGTTGAAGCATTCTTCATAAAAATAGTATAAATTTGACTTTTAGTATTTAAAGGTGTATGTTCCGATCACTTTTTGGGGCTATGATTTTTTTTTCACATCAAGATATTTTGATATCAGAAGACTCCCCATATTTTTCTCATTATGTCTGTAAAATCTTAGGGGCCAGAAATGTTCCATTTAGAAATTATAGGCTTAAATGTGGTGAATTACTGCAAAAGTTGGTTAACCACCAACCAGTTTGTGTACTACTCAATGGGCAAAATGTCTTGTGACCTTGTGCTTCTAAAAATAGAACCATTGGAGTTATGCCACTCAAACTTTTGAATGAGACAATTTTAAGGATCATGACCTTTCATGTCAAATAGAAAAAATCAAGTTGAAAATCAGGTCAGCAATCGGAACATCTACCTTTAAATGTAACCAAGTATAGTTTTGGGATAGGATTAAGCAAATGCAACAACAAAAAACGGCATTTGAAAGCTAAATAAGTTATTTTGGGAGCTCATATGGACATCATATAGTAAATACAGAATATTAAATGAGCAAAATGACTCTTTCCACAACCATCTTTTTTCCCTAAATAGTTGTGCAACCCATTTTTAAGCACCCATGGTTGATCAAGCATATTGTTTGTTTGGTAAGAGCAATTACAATTGAATAAACAGCATTTGAAAGTCAACTGAATTATCTACGAGCTGATATAATCATAAATGACATATACTGATTTAATTAGAGAAATGATGCGGAACTTGTGTACCCATTTTTATTGGACACCCTGTATTTAACAATTGAAATCTTCTGAAAGAAAGATGATAAGAAGAATAGAAAGAAGTGAGAGCTCGAATGAGAAGGAGCTGGGACAAAAATCCTCAATGTTGATCAAAAATTACTACTAAACTCTATTTGGCTTCCTCCGGACAGACACAGCTTTTACACCCACGTATGTATCTTCCGTCTTTTAACGCTTGTGTGTATACGCCAGAACCTCGAGTAGGCACGCGCGTTACGTGCTGCAATAAGTAGAATATGCAGTTGTGCACTGTCTCGTGATGGCCAAATAGACTATACAGGCAGATGACAATTGTTAATAGTAACACCAAATATTTCCATTTTTTGTCAACATCCTGGGATGTTGACATTTGAATTCAGATTCAGGCCTTGTGGTAGAGTCTATGAATTGCTTTCATGTATCTTGAATCAGTATTTGTACACAGATGTCTTTAAAATGTATATTAGATCTGGATATGAAAATATGAACACATATGTTGTTACAATTGTGGAGAAATGGTTTAAATAATATAAAACAAATGATAGAGTTTTGCAAAATCTGCGACATTCGTCGTGTTTACTATATTGATTATAGACTTGAAATCAAGTCCTTATTTTCTCCCCCCACCACACACCTCTTGTCTACCACCATTCATTTGATACCAGTACAGCGGTCCTATGCCAATCCAATCTCGTCGTGCGCGATCTCGCTGTGACCATGCTGTGACTATCATACGCCAACATAAACCGCTGTAACCATAAGGACTTGAAACAGTCGTAATTGGTATTATGCAACACATGCACGTGCGTTCTGGCCGGCACACGAGGTCGTTTCATGGCAAGGGTCAATGGTAGATCTCATTATATTGTGGGAACAAATAAAATGTCTCAAGAGATAACGTTTATTTCCGGACAGATTTGGGACCATTTACAGTACTTATTGTTCTATTGCATGTCCATATAAATTACCTTAAAACATTCTTAGTTTTTTTAGTCGGGTTAATTTTCAACCCGACCTCATCAAATGTTGAGATACACAGGTGGGGCCTCATGGGATAGAATAAATGAGTCAGACGATGGAGGGTTTCAGAGAGAAAAGTGGGCCCAGCATTAAAACAAAGAGTTTTTGTTAAAATACATCATACACTGTCTAAATCTTCTTTTTCATATTTCCTTTGTGTCGTCTGTTAATTTCATTTTAGGATGTTGACCAGTTTTTTGTAAATACCTTGCTTTTTAAATTTATGATTTGTTTAAAAATGAATGTTTTTATTTTTATTTTTAAAACAAATTTAATATTGTTGAAAATTCAAATTTAAAAAACCTGAAACCACAATGCCTGATCGACCTTACCTGAGAGGTCAGAAATCTGTACAACAGGTTCGTCATTGAAAAAATCACTGAAAGAGAAGGGGCAATGGACGCACATCACTATGAGGTTGACCTCGCGTAATGTATGCAAGGTCAACCTCTCCCCAAAAAAAAACGGTGCAACGGACATCCGTGGAGCGTAATACGTAAGCTCGACCTCACGGCCCTGATTGGTTAGCGGCATTTTGTGAGTTTTCAAAGTATGCGCACGCAGCTGATAAAGTGCGCCCGCGTATGTCGGACTGTGGCCAGGAGAACATGTGCCGTAGGTCCATTGCTATCTTGAGTAGACAGCATTTAACATATACACTGATCCAAAAAAGAAACTTATAAAATGTTAACAGATCACCATAGGGTCAGTTCTCATATGCCATTGAAGCAAACAATTGGTTATTGACTGCCATTTGAAGCAATACATTGCAGTAATATTGTATCCAAATTTGGTATATTTTCATGCACAGAATTTTATTTGGTGATCTGTTAAAATTTTATAAGTTTCTTTTTTTTATAAGTTTCTTTTTTGGCTCAGTGTATTTATAATGGTTTGCAATTTGTAGATTATCTAGATAACAATAAACGTGAGGATTTATGTTTCAAAGGTCTGTGGGTGTTTTTTGTTTGTTGTTATCTAACATTGTATACAAAACAAGTTCAAAGTTCTTAAACTTTTAGGAAGGCTTAAAAACCTTGTTTAAATCAGAGATGGTCCTTTTGTATCCATTTCGGCCCCATCGTGCATTTTACCCCCCATGACTTGGATTTTTTTTAATTGTTGCAGTCATACATAAAATAAAGAATGGAATTGTATAGGAATTAAGTGCAGGGGCGTACCGACCATTTTATCGTCCCGGTATTTGGAGCCAGGGGGGGCAACTTGCCCCCCCTGGCTCCAAATACCGGGACGATAAATTCGCATACCGGGATGCTAAATTCTCATAAGAAGAAAAAAATAGGGCCTGCCGAAAACACTGAGAATTGGGCATTATTCTTTGACTGTTGTGCTCTTTGGACTGCGAAATTTTGTGACCGTGCGAAATTTTGTGACTGTGCGAAATTTTGGACTGTGCGAAATTTTTTGACCGTACAATTTTGTCCCTACCCCCCCCCCCCCCCCCCCCCCCCCACTTACGTGAAATTCAAGAGGTGTGTGACTGGGAAAAAATGTGGGGCAACCTTTTACGAAAATTTACGCCACTATTTTGTGACTGTGCGATAAATTCGCATACCGGGATGCTAAATTCTCATAAGAAGAAAAAAATAGGGCCTGCCGAAAACACTGAGAATTGGGCATTATTCTTTGACTGTTGTGCTCTTTGGACTGCGAAATTTTGTGACCGTGCGAAATTTTGTGACTGTGCGAATTTTGGACTGTGCGAAATTTTTTGACCGTACAATTTTGTCCCTACCCCCCCCCCCCCCCCCCCCCACTTACGTGAAATTCAAGAGGTGTGTGACTGGGAAAAAATGTGGGGCAACCTTTTACGAAAATTTACGCCACTATTTTGTGACTGTGCGATAAATTCGCATACCGGGATGCTAAATTCTCATAAGAAGAAAAAAAATAGGGCCTGCCGAAAACACTGAGAATTGGGCATTATTCTTTGACTGTTGTGCTCTTTGGACTGCGAAATTTTGTGACCGTGCGAAATTTTGTGACTGTGCGAAATTTTGGACTGTGCGAAATTTTTTGACCGTACAATTTTGTCCCTACCCCCCCCCCCCCCCCCCCCCCCACTTACGTGAAATTCAAGAGGTGTGTGACTGGGAAAAAATGTGGGGCAACCTTTACGAAAATTTACGCCACTATCGGGACGACATACTTCTGCCCCCCCCCCCCCTGGCTCACATGCCGCGGTACGCGCCTGATTAAGTGGCAAAAATGGTGACACAATCATTAAAGCAAGAACAAAATCACAATTGAACCTACACAATTTATGTACACAAATTCAGAAATACAAAAAATTACATCATACACATTCTGGATTCATCTTCAAAAAGAAATGTAAGTGGGGTAATTTTTGTTGGCACACTAAGTGTACAAGGTGTGTCAAAAAAGGGTCCCATGTGAAACATGACTTTCTTTTTGGCCATGGAAAATTGTATGTGAAAATATATTAAAATAATCATGTTTTAGCAATCTTTAGGTAGCAGTTCTCTACTAGTTCCAGGCGAAAACTGGCAACTTCTTCTTGCGCAATAGTTAAAAACGCTGCGCGGCATGAAATGTTGATATTTGAACAAGTATTAAGATTCAATATTTGTATGTGGCATCAAATTAAAGCTAAGAATTTATAGAATCAGAAAATGCGAGTTAGGAATCAATTTGATACATTGTTGTCGAAAAAACAGGGGCCCTATTTCGCACCTTGTGACCCGGTCCCACGGGATGACAATGCGTGAATCGTGCATGCTCTTCGACACCGACACACAATTGTGAAAAATCTATCCATACTCCATGAGGTTTTACAATCTAATTAGATAGATTGGAGTCAGAGCTAAATTTTGATACCACATTCATAAAAAATTGTATGTGGGTAACTCGAGTAGGCCTACTGATCACCGGAAAATGATGCAAAACACATATAAACGCATAGAGGCGTGATTTAGAGGCTACTTTAGATGCAACTCAAACTTTGGAATGCAACAATTTTAAGGATTACCTTTCGTGTAAAATAGAAAACATCAAGTTGAAAATCGGGTCAGCAATCGGAACATCTACCTTTAAGGGGTGAAATTTAATGGAATAAAGTGTATCTAAAAAAGGATTTACCACCAGTAATATTACACAAACAGCAAATAATTTGACCTTTTCCCATTTCGTATGAATCGGAGGCGCCCTAGAAGGCAGGGGGCACTTGCATCCCCCTCCCCCTTAGCTAGAAGCCTTGCCCCCCCCCCCCCCTCCCCGCCCCTCTATGCCCAACTGAATGGATTGTCCAAAAATGAGGGTGTTTTACAACTGGATGCACCTGATATCCCCTTGTAATGACTACTGAGCACCCTGAGGCTTGTCATGAGCACCATGGGTACCCCCCCCCCCCCCCGAGCAAGCTTTGAACCTGTTCATCGCAGGTCACACTGGGTCAACGCAGGTAAACGCATGCGATGGCAGTAGCGCCGTGTGACAAAATAGGAGAACATCAACGCAATAATGCGTCGTAGACTACCGCAATGGTAGTTAAACATTTTATAGCTCATTGCGATAACGCAAGGCACTGTAAATAACGTAGTGTGAACAAACCTTAACACCCCCTTCAACTTCAGCCTGGGTGTTACTTCCATGGTTTAAACAACATAATTTCCTGAAAAGGCGCAAAATATTTTTCCGTGAAATTATAACACGCGTAAATATTGTTTTTAACATTCATGCAGTGCATCCAGAAGGTCGCCCGCGAAATCAAAATGTTTATGATATCAAAATGCGTGAAATATCATTACGCGAAAATATTGGCTTTTACAGTATATCTCCCATTTTTAATAGAAAATCTAATACTTGCGAAGAGGGCTGCACTCCCTTTTAAAAACTTTTTTTATGTTAGCTGGATTGGATTGTCGCTTTTAAGCCAAAGTTCGAGGAACGTATTGATTTTTAACGCACAGTCCGTATTCTACTCACGAGATACAGATACCTTGCAGCGGATTTGTGAAACCCGTCGGGGTGTTGCCACATTGAAAATAGCCTATATTTACTGATTGTGAGTTTGAATTGGTCTCATCGTTGATAAAAACTCAAGTTAATGTACCGTAGACCAGGGGTTCTCAACTTGGGAGTCGTGACCCCACCCCATGGGGTCGTTTGGGGTTTTCCAGGGGGTCATGAGGGGCTCGTGAATATAGGTTTTGGGGGAACCGTGTTACATTTCGCTTTAAAAAAAAGTTTAGAAAAACCCAAAAGAAACGTTCAAATATGCAAAATTTCCGCTGCTCGCTACGCTCGCATCCGAACTAAGCAGTTTCATTTATGATACCCGACTGGTTTCTTTTTTCAATTTTGTTTTGGGGGTCACGGTACTGACCAGGAATGTCAAAAGGGGTCGTGGGGCAAAAAGGTTGAGAACCACTGCCGTATACCGTAGTTATATGAATCTCATCCCCGGGATCTCAACCGGGAACTTAGTAGGAGGAGCCTAGAGGAACGGTATATATGTTTCTACAGGCTTTTTTGTGGTGTATGAAGTATTGAACTTTGGCAATTACATTGGCTTAAGGAGTGTTCATTATTTACGCCGGGGGGCGGGGGGATCACTTTTTGGGGGCTATGATTTTTTTTTTCACATCAAGATATTTTGATATCAGAAGAATC